>JAFFST010024288.1:47553-57933 GCA_022414735.1 Noturus placidus | reverse complement strand
TACAAATTGCATTTTGTGTTTACTTGTGTTGTCCTTGACTATTGTTTAAATTGGTTTGATGTTCCGAAACACTTAAGTGTGACAAACATGCAAAGGAACAGGAAATGAGGAAGGGGGCAAACACTTTTTCACACCACTGTATATGATCAGTGATGTTAATGAGCTGGATAATCAGGTGTGCAAATGCACAATTTTTAGATCTTTAAAGACCCACCGTGCCAACTTTTCCATTGAGAGCGTTTTACTTTGTTTATAAACTTGTCGCCAGTAATGACGATTGAAGCAACATCTATCACACGCTCGTTTCTGCGTCGCTCCACCGAACAAACAGATCATCAGGAGATAATTATGTTGACTTTCAAGCGCCGTGTTGCTTTTTTACACCCTGCGGAAACCAAATCAACATTTCAGTGCACCAAAAAATCTCTCTGTGCTTAATTTTAGAAAACATCGATAAAGAATATCAGACTATAGAATATAAATGAAAGCAAAAAAACCCCTAATAATTATTGACATCTGAGATGGAGAGTGGGGTTCGGGGTGGGGGAGGGGGCATTTGGCATCAATGGGTCAGGAGTTTATTTTGCTCATAATGGTTTATATATAGATAATATATAGATAAGATACATACTGGTATACAATTTAGATATTTGCAGGAAAAAGCAGCTTTTGCTCATTTTAAAACACGTACAATAACAACTAACTTCAACATACTGTATTAAGTTGACTTGCCTTCTTCTAGACATGTGAAACTTCTTATCTGTTTATAGTTACATCAGTGAAACAAGTTAGTTTCAGTTCTCACTTACCTTACAGCAACTATAAACAGTCGTTCCCTCACCAACCTCTCTATTCTCTCTCTTTATTTGCTCTATTTTTTCTCTTTCAACACCTTCTGACTAATGAGAATTTATATGGTATAAATGTAATTCAAGATAAAATGCACATGTATTCATTTTCAATCACACTGAGGTAAAATGATATTTAAATATAAAATCCTTTCAGCCTCTGATAATGCGTCTCATGTCATTAAACATTGTAGCGCACGCGTGGTATTAAACCAGGCGTCCATTTTAATGCCCTGCAGTTTTAAAATGCTGTTTAGTTTTTAATCGTTTGTCAGAGTGCAGACAAAATCCCTTCAATTCAGCCAAAGCAAATGAAGCCTTTAAGCAATGACACAGCTAAAACTCTTTCTATTAAATGATAAGGGCCATCATTTATCATTTGCTAAGAGCCAGTGGTTTGGGATGCAGCCTCGGGCGTATGTGGTGGTGTTTATGTGGCCTATATCGTCAACAGGGTTTGTGAAGTAAGTCATATTAACCAGGACAAGTTTAGTTTAACAGAAAGGTGACGGATGACGGACGAGTCATTTTCTTTTTTTTTTTTTAGACCTAATGAGAGACGCCTCACATTCCAGCGTAGCTTTAACTGCAAGACTGGGAGGCTAAAATCTATTAGCTCTCAATATCTGGATGTAGAAACTATTAGCTTTGACTATGATTTTAAATTATTTTTAAAGTCGGAAATGCTTGTTGGCTATATATGTCGTGTTTCATCTGAATACCAAACATGCTAAATAGATATCAGATCAAGTCTGGGGGGCATGTCACTCTGTGTAGTCACTGACAGACTGCACAAATCTACTGTATAGTCTAGGCTTGAAAGAAATCATCCCTAGCCTTGCTTCTCAATACCATGTGTGTGTTTTTGTTACGACTGTTGGTGGTATTTCCACAAAAATCTAAAATAAATCAGACATGGACACCACAAACAAAACCTTTTATTGTTGTCTTTTCATCTAAGCCCAGGACTGAGCTCTGGTATAGACCATTTACACCAGGCATTGCTGAAAAAAGAGAAACCAAACACAGGCACTTTAAGTGCACACTTCATATTGACAGGAAAATGAAGTGAGTCTGCTGTTCGGGGCCTTTGTGTCCTCGTTGTTGTTCTTTTTAATAGTTCAGGATATTTTCTGAGTTATATGCGGAATTCTCTGAATGCGCTGACGGGCTCCTTTAGGATGCTGCTAATGAGACTCCCAAATCCCCAACACATTCGTTAAATTGTCTTCCCGGCCATTTTATACAAAACAAGATGTATTAGTGTGAACAGATCAAGGAAAATGTGTCTAAACAGAGTCAAGCTGTGGTAATTAGGGAAACACTCCTTTTTTTAGGGACATTCCTGACCACGGTGCCAGAGTTAATTAAGTAATTCATGAATAACAGCATAATAAAGTCACAGAAATTAGGTTTCCCTTTTGAGTGCGTTCAGTTAAATGATTTGTTCTGATTCATTCTAATTCGTTCACCACTTTATTCGGTTGCACAGAGATTCACTTATGTCATGACTGAATGAATCACTGGTTCAAACACTGATTCACTGAATGAATGAATGATTCACTGATTCACTGAATCCTGGTCATGACTGAAAAGATTCACCTATTCAAGTAATAATTCACTGAAAGACAGTGGAGTGACTCTTGATCATTGCCAAAATGTTTCATTGAGCGGAGCACTGATTCAGTGAACAAGTGAATCTTGTTAATGAACAAAAGATTTACTGAATCAAACACTGATTTGCTGAACAGGAGAGAATCTCAGTCATGACAGAATGATTCACTGACTCAGTGAATGAGACAGTAGTGAATTATGACTGGAAAGATGACTGAATTTCATTAATGAAAGGATTCACTCATTCAAACACTGATTTGCTGAATGAGAGGAGGAGCAAATCAGTTTAAAAGGATTCACTAATTCATTAAGTTTATATGCACATTTTGATACTTAAATTCCCAGTGTCTTGAGCGTTATTCATTCAACGTGTTGACGTAATTTCCACTGAAAAGACACATTTACAACCTATACTTGCTTATACGAGTTCTCCCGCTCAACAAAGGCAACTTTGGCAAGGTGACTTTTTATAATGTTCGGGTGGGACACTTCAGATTCTAGAGGACATTTGATTGGAGAGAATGATGTCATTAATAGCATAAAGTCCAGTTTGTGAGGCAGAATAATACATTTAACTTTTCTTATTTTGCACAAATTTGTATAAAACACGGTACATGTCCTAAACAATCCCATAATTCAGTTTAGCAGATTCGAAAATACGGCAGGCCAAACTATCTCTAAGGAATATTGTATTTAGATTCAGCAAATACAAAGCTATTTCACTATAGATATTGGCACCGTGGTTTAAATAATACATGCTCATGAAGCTAAGGAAAGACGTTAAAGTCAGCTACATTGCTGCATTTGACTGTTTTTTTTTGTTTTACGTGAGAGAATCTACACTATTGATCATATTGTTGTATTTACAAATTAATTTATTGTCCACTTCATATGAGGAGCGCAGATTTTCCGTATGTGCCTCAGTCTCACTCTCATTAGTCCTTTTTCTTATCTTATATCAGGTCCAGAGAGGAAACGTAACGAATGTATTGTGAATCTCATTAGTCACTTCTTGAGAAAAGCACTCAGCATATTTAGAGAATTCAGTTTATAACTTGAAGTATAAACTCTTCACTAAAACTGTTAAACAAACAGGAGCCCAAAAGAACAAGTAACTCAGTTTTCTTTTCAACTTAAAATCTAATTTGGTCTCTTTATTTAGTTTATTTTTCCACAAAACAACAACAAGAAGAACATCTCTGAAATGACTGACTCGGCAAAATTGCAGCTCGGTGTGTTTTTTCAATATATTTGCATCTTATAAATATATATATATATATATATATATATACAGTATATATATATATATATATAGGTGAAAGAAGTATTTGATCCCCTGCTGACTTTGTACGTTTGCCCACTGACAATGAAATGATCAGTCTATAATTTTAATGGCAGGGTTATTTGACAGAATAACCGCAAAAAAATCCAGAAAACTGCATGTCAAAAATGTTATAAATTGAATTGCATTTTATTGAGGGAAATAAGTATTTGACTCCTCTGCAAAACATGACTTTGTAATTGCTTGTTATTTTCAATGCCCTGGCTTAGGGAAGGAGGTTCTCACCCAAGATTTGATGGTACATGGCCCTGTCCATCGTCCCTTTGAGGCTGTGAAGTTGTCCTGTCCCCTTAGCAGAAAAACACCCCCAAAGCATAATGTTTCCACCTCCATATTTGACGGTGGGGATGGTGTTCTTGTGGTCATAGGCAGCATTCCTCCTCCTCCAAACATGGTGAGTTGAGTTGATGCCAAAGAGCTCCATTTTGGTCTCATCTGACCACAACACTTTCAGACGGGGTGCTGCAGGATTTCAGTCCTTCATGACGTAGTGTGTTACCAAGTGTTTTCTTGGTGACTATGGTCCCAGCTGCCTTGAGATCCTTGACAAGATCCTCCCGTGTAGTTCTGGGCTGATTACTCACTGTTCTCATGATCATTGCAACTCCACGAGGTGAGATCTTGCATGGAGCTCCAGGCCGAGGGAGATTGGAAGTTCTTTTGTGTTTCTTCAATTTGCGAATAATCGCAGCAACTGTTGTCACCTTCTCACCAAGCTGCTTGGCAATGGTCTTGTAGCCATTCCAGACTTGTGTAGGTCTACAATCTTGTCCCTGTCATCCTTGTAGAGCTCTTTGGTCTTGGCCATGGTGGAGAGTTTGGAATCTGATTGATTGATTACTTCTGTGGACAGGTGTCTTTTATACAGGTAACAAGCTGAAATTAAGAGCACTCCCTTTAAGAGTGTGCTCCTAATATCAGCTCGTTATAATCAAGCATAATTTAAGGGCTCTTAGCATCCTACATGTACAATGGTTCTGCTGTGGAACCCTTTGTGATGGGGAACAAATCTGTTGTAGGATTGTACTTAGAACCTTTAAAAGTGAACTGAAGAGTCCTTAAAGGTTTAAAATGTTCTATGTTGCTTCTAACCCTAACCCATACTTTTCTGCATGTGAATAAATAATTTAAAGAGGCAAAAGCAGGCTGGTTAACTGTATCAATAAATGGTATTTTTTATATATATATATAACTTTATTTTACGAGTGTAGGACTGGATTTGAAGCCATTTATCAACAAATTAAAAATACACCTGTCATTTAATGAGAGTTCCACATAAATAGTTATTTTTATTATTATAAAAAGCACTCTGATGGAAATTAAAGGAATAGACATGATTTTTTTCGTGATTTTCAGTCCACTGCACCGAACTGAAGTGGTCCATTGCATTCTGTTTGGAAGTTACAGTCTCAGAAGGGCGTGGAGTGGAACATAAATCTGATTTAATTGACATGTTCTGTGCTCTTTTCATCCTTATTTATTGCTTTAAACTTTTTGAATGGCTTGATAAGTTTCTAAACCCTCAAACACTGTGAATGTGAAAGCAGGAAACAAACTGTACGTCCTGATGTCATGTTTCTGCACCAAATGAAGCCCGCCCACTCATTACAATATTTAAATTAATCAGTTAAGTAGGTGGGATAGTGTGTTTTGGCATCCCATAATGCTCATAATGTTTAAATTATTAATAAATTATTAATAAATGATAAAATTTAATACTTTAATAAAGCTTAATAAAAATGTAATAATACTTGCAATAAATGGCTTTATTGTTATACTGAGAAATAAAAGAATAAAAAAAGAATAGAAAAGTCAAATCCATAAAAAATATCTAAACTATAAAGTGAAATTCCTCCATATGGCTTATTCCACAGTTTGCAAAACTGTGTGCACTATCTAGCACACTAATATATGGAACCTAATGAGTGAGTTCTGAATGGATAGATTTCATTAACTGATGGATTTCATTAACTATGGGTTTTGTTCATCACTCTCTCATGCAAGGCATTATGGGTAATGTGTAAACATCATTTGAGTGTTCTTTATATTCTCCACTACAAAATTGTGTTTTGTGTGAGTGTGTGTGTGTGTGTGTGTGTGTGTGTGTGTGTGTGTGGTATTAAAGTTTGCGATGCACCCCTGGGTGATATATACATTAAATTTATTATCATTATTATGGCTGTAATTGAGTTTACAGTGTGTGTGCTCAGGAGATGAGCATCTATATCAAAAAGCTATTCTCTGAAAGAAAAAAAATACAATCTGTTATATTATCAGCGATGAGAGACTAAATATGACGGCAGCGCTCCTGGGTTTGGAGGGAGAAATCATTCCTGGCGGAGCATCTGAGCCAGAGGAGAGGATGCGTTCCCGCAGTGAAAGCTGGATGGAATATTCAATACGGAATCATCCATGTGACGCCTCGCTGTGCACATCTTCTGCACGTTGCACAGCTGTCACAGCTCCCCTTTCACTTTATTTCATTTCATTCATGCTCAGCTGATATATATATATATATATATATATATATATATATATATATATATATATATATATATATATATACAATAAACAAAACACATAAGTGTATATTTATTAATTTAGCAGACGTCCCTATCACGACGATAAACAACTCAAACCCTCACCGGCTTCAAAGCAATCTTCTGAAGAGACATGTCACCATCTAGTTATATTAATAGCTCAGAGTTTGAATTTTTTCCACATCTGAATGCTGAAAATTATCATTACGCATAAATATCACACAAAATAATTCCATTGGTACATCGGTGTTGTCTCAGTTAGGCGTTATTATACATTTTAGAGCAAAAATCAAGCGTTTACTAATAAAGCAATTTACTAATAAAGCAATTACTGATATACATATCCACAACATTAAATAGATAATAGCTATGGCATTAATAAATAAAACATTTTAATGGTTGTGAAATTGCTGTGGTATGCAAATGATAAAACCCTCAGTGTGGTGCTGCTATAGGAAAACAATCAACAAGAGGTGATGTGATTATTAACAACATTAACATCACATCAGTGAAACGTTTTATTCTTCTTATACCACCAACAACTACATTTTAAAGTTTATTAAACACAGATATGTCATACTTTTTATCCATTTCTAGTTACAGTTAATGTAATACAACAAGCTCTCAATGGCAGCTCTTTTTCTCTTAAAGTTAATAAGACAAAACAACAACAACAAAAACAACAACAAAGCAGATGTCTTTTTCCTCATGCACATTCTATAACATGTAACTATAAAAGGATAAATAGCAGAATCTGTTCTGCTTTAATCAAAAAAATGATCAACTTTGTGGAAATTGCTGTGGATTAAAAGGAATATAATCAAGGGTGGTTGTCACGTATCTTAGGGAGCACGGAAGCAAAAGCGGGCAGCAGGATATCAAGGGGTGTTCAAAGAGCATGGTCGTAAGGCAGGCAGAGGTCAGGCGATCGGGAAAACACAACAAACAAGGGCAAGGCAGAAGTCGTAGTCGTGAACATAAACAAGGTTGATAAGTGTGTGTAACGATAGATCAAAGGCTTGGAAACGACAGAGACAAGTCAACTGAGCGTATACTTCCCAAAGTTCTAGTGCTGAGTTGTTTGAAGATTGTTTTGAAGCCGGTGAGGGTTTGAGTTGTTTATCGTCGTGATAGGGACGTCTGCTAAATTAATAAATATACACTTATGTGTTTTGTTTCTCTATATACTGTGAAGAGATGGGATATATACTGTGAAGATATATACTGTGAAGAGTGTTTGTGAGATTGGTGACAGGTGTGCATGATTAGAATTCCGGGAAAGGTGAGCACATGCATGTATGGGAGGTGTGTGTTGCATCTTGGGAAATTGAGTTCAGCCTGTGCTGGGATATGACAGAACCAACCCCCAAAGGGCTCACTCCGGGAGTAGAGTTCTTTATTGGCCTCCCCCGGGGTTGTGGACCCGGAAGATCAGGATGAATCGCATAAAACTCTTTAATAAGCTGTGGGTTTAATATATCTTGTCCATCTATCTCCAATGGAGTCGGAGGGGTGTCTGGGGAACTTCTGATGTTAGGGGTCCGGAAACAAATGGCTTAAGATGGGACATGTGGAAAGAGGGGGCGATACAACTGTGACGTGGTAGTTCCAGGCGGTATGTTACTTTGTTGATCTGTCTGAGGATCTTGAAAGGGCCAGTGTATCTCAGGGTGAGTTTCTTACAGCCATGTGGCTGTCTTAAGTCCTTGGTCACTAACCATACTCTATCGGCAGGTTGGTAATGGGGCTGTTCACTGCGGTGGCGATCAGCCTTGTGCTTGTATGTGTGCGCGGTCCGGCTTAAGCGCTGGTGGGTGTTAGTCCAGATTTGCTCACTGCGTCGAAACCACTGGTCTACTGCAGGTGTTTCTGTGGGAGTCGCATTCTATGGAAACAGTGGCGGCTGGTAACCAAGTACACACTGCAATGGGGTGAGATTCATGGCCGAGTGTTGGAGGGAATTTTGGGCATATTCGGCCCATGGCAGAAATTTGCTCCAATCCTTGGGGTTAGCAGCACAGAAAGTCCGGAGGAACCGGCCTAATTCCTGTTACCTCGTTCTGCCTGGACATTACCTTGAGGATGATAACCAGAAGTTAGGTTTACTGTGACACCCAGTTTTTCCATAAGGTTGGACCATACACGGGAGGTGAATTGGAGGGCCCCAATCACAGACTAATTCCTCCGGAATGCCAAAATACCTGAAAATGTGTTGAAATACTAGTGTGGCTGTCATAAAGGCTGTGGGTAGGGCAGGTAAAGAGTTGAAACGCACAGACTTCGAGAATCGGTCCACCGTGACAAAAATGGTTGTGTTTCCCTGGGACGTGGGTAGATTGGTTACAAAATCTACAGATATGTGGGACCATGGATGTTCTGGTACGGGTAAGGGCCTGAGTTTGCCAGCAGGAAGTGACCGAGGTACCTTACTTTGCACGCATGAAGAGCAGGATGCCACCACTTTGTGAACTTTCCTTTACATATTTGGCCACCAGTTCTTTCCCTGTAGCAGCTGCACCTCATATGTGCGTTGAGCCCCTGGATGACCGTTCGGGCACGAATAGTCTTTCTGACGGACATGATTTTGGTACTTGTGACTGGGGAATATTCCGTAATTCATGATCAAGATCCCACTCAAGGGCACTTATGATATATGAGGGGGAAATGATGTAATCTTCGTGGTTACTCGTAATTTCTGTGTTACCCAGGCGTGACAGTGCATCGGCCCTCATGTTCTTGGATCACGGTCGGTATGACAGGGTAAACTGAAACCTGGTAAAAAAAAGGGACCATCGGGCCTGACGGGGAGACAACCTTTTTGCACTGCATATATATTCCAAGTTCTTATGATTGGTGAATATGACAAAGGGGTGTGTAGCTCCCTCCAACCAGTGCCTCCATTCCTCCAAGGCTAACTTTACTGCCAAGAGTTCACGGTTGCCCATGTCATAGTTCCTTTCTGCGGGGGAGAGCTTGCGTGAAGAGAAGGCCTCAGGATGGAGCTTTGGCCGTTCCCCGAACCTCCCTGACACCCGATTCAGAGGCGCCGACCTCCACTGTGAATGGTCTTGATGTTTCTGGGTGTTTGATGATGGGGGCGGTTGTAAAAGCCTCCTTTAGCTGATCGAATGCTGCTTGGGCAGCTGAGCTCCAGGGCAGGCGTTTCAGCTTTCCCTTTAACAAGGACTTCAAAAGATTGGCTATTGCACTGAAATTCAGAATAAAATGTCTGTAAAAATTTGCAAAACCCAGGAACCTCTGTAACTCCTTCACAGTAGTGGGTGTGCGCCATGTCACCACTGCTTTGACTTTTACGAGATCCATGGAAATTCCCTCAGGGCTAATGATATATCCCAGAAATGATATAGTGTCTTTATGAAATTCACATCTTTCAGCCTTGACATACAACTGGTTTTGGAGTAACTGTTGCAGAACTTGACATTTGTGGAGAATGTGTTCTTCCCTTGAATTGGAAAAGATTAGGATGTCATCGATTTAAGTGACTACATGATGTCCCAGCATGTCCATTAAAATGTTGTTGATGAGACATTGGAAGACCGAGGGAGCATTACAAAGCCCATAAGGCATGCCCAGATATTCGTAGTGCCCAGATGTGGTGCTAAACCCAGTCTTCCATTCATTCCCCTCTCTGATCCTGATTAAGTTGTACGCCCTGCATAGATCCAACTTGGTAAAAATAGTCGCTGTGCTCAACTGTTCCAGTGCAGCAGGCACTAACGGAAGGGGGTAATGATATTTTACGCAGCATTGGTTTAAGCCCCGATAATCTATACATGGTCATAGACCTCCTCCTTTCTTCTCCACAAAGAAAAACCTGGCAGATGCTGGGGATGCACAGGGCCGGTTTTAACCTTGGTTTAATGCTTCATGGATATATTTTTCGGTTTGCGTTAGTGGGTAAACTCTCTCTCGAGGCGGTGTAGTGCCTGTGAGCAGGTCAATGGCGCAGTTGCAGGGTCAATGAGGTGGTAATCCACTAGCCCGTTCTTTACTAAAGGCTTTTTTTTTTTTTTTA
>JAFFST010024288.1:34302-47533 GCA_022414735.1 Noturus placidus | reverse complement strand
CACACATTTCCTCCATCAGCCTCCCACAACCTCTCTGAGTTGTTTTCCCTGCGAAAGCTTTTAAGACTCTGTCTGTCTGTTTGTCTGTCTGTCTGTCTGTCTGTCTCTCTGTCTGTCTCTCTGTGTCTCTGTCTGTCTGTCTGTCTGTCTCTCTGTCTGGTTGTTTTGTCTCTCTCTTTCTTCAGCAGATGTTTAATCGTGTCTCTCTCTTTAACTCAATTATCTCAACCACTTAAACTGCTGAGGTCTTAAAATCCATAATTCAATTAAGAGACAGCACACACACACACACACACACACACACACACACACACACACACACACACACACACACACACACAATAACACAGTCTATATGGTTGGACATTTACATTTACAATTAATTCATTAACATATTTCTTGTAAAGATCTTGTTCTATCTATCTATCTATCTATCTATCTATCTATCTATCTATCTATCTATCTATCTATCTATCTATCTATCTATCTATCTATCTATCTATCTATCTATCTATCTGTTTATCTGTCTATCTGTCTGTCTGTCTGTCTGTCTGTTTGTCTATTTATCTCTGCATTTCTCTCTCTTTCTCTCTGTCTCTTGCTAATTTGAGGGGATGGGGCTAGCACTTGTAACTTTAATTAGCTTCATGTTAAACATACAGTGTATATCTCAGTGTACCTCTGTAAAATAACATACAGTGGTGCAAGAGTTCAGGTTGCTATGGTTACTGCTAAGACTAAAGTGGATGTAATGCTCTGATTAGCCGAGAGATAATTAGCCCACATTTCTACAAAACTCTTAGCCTGTTTCCTGGGCCAGTTTTTTTTTTCTCTGTGTGTGTGTGTGTGTGTCTGTGCGTGCGTGTGTGTGTGTGTGTGTGTGTGTGTGTGTGTGTGCTCGTGTTCATGAAGTTAACATTTAGAGCAAGATGTTAGAGAAAATCTCCTTGTTGCTAGCACTGACATTTCCCTGTGTTTGTGTACAAACTTCACACACTGACATTTCTGTGTGTCAGAGCTGCTGTTTATTTTTATTACCTTATGAAGAGACGGAGTCTGTGTTAAATATTTCAGAACAGTTTACAATTATCTGTTTGGGAAATGTCAATGCTGAAAGGTAGCCTATATACAGGTTTTAGAGCAACATCTGCTTTCATCCAGATTCCATCCCATCTTTACTTCTGAGAGACTCCGCCTCTCTAAGATCCTCTTTTTTTATACCCAATCATCGTACTGACCTGTTCCCAATTAACCTAATTATTTACAAAATGTTCCTCCAGTTCTTTCTTTTTACTAACACTTACTTTTCTATCTTTTTGTTGCCCCTGTCCCAACTTTTTTGAGACATTGTTGAGGCCATCGAATTCAAAAATGACCTTTTCCTTAAAACAGTACTGTCACATCTTGAGATGTACGGAGCTAGGGACAGATGCAAGTGCAGTTTGACACTTTTATTAATGATAGACACAGGCACATAAAGCCAAATCGTAATCCATAAACGTAATCCAAAACATGCAAAAGGTCAGGCGATCTGCAAACAAGCATACACAGGGCAAAGCAGGAATCAATGTTTAGTACTGGAAAACAGGATTGAGAAACAAAACAAGAAACATAAACTATGACTACTAACTGGGAGCAGAAATACCAGCATGACTTAAAGAAATGAATCTAAACATGAAATGTGACAAGGACAATAAATAAGTTATTTATTATGCGATAAGGACTATAAACTAATCTAATCGAAGCTTCTTATCTATTCTACTTTATCTATATCTAATCTTCCACGCCATGTGCTTTAAGGCGCGCGGTATATATACAAACATAATCAGCACTTAATTGCTGATGGCTGAGGGCAATTCAGACACACGTGAAACAACAATCAATGACAGAACAGGGAGGAGACATAACAGAAACATAACAAATGCACGTGTCGAAATTTCATGATTGTCAACAAAGAAAGCACAGGTACTCAAGCACCTTTCTTGACATGCGTGCCCACATGCTCCACGGTGCGCTGCTTAAAGGGGAAGTCATGACAGGTACATTTCCTCAGTTTAAACATTTGATATGTTTTTTTTTATGTTCTATTGTGAATAACATACTATTGTGAATACATAATCTTATAACATAGGTTTATAAGATTTGCAAATCATTGAATTCTGTTTTTATTTACATTTTACACAGTGTCCCAACTTTTTTGGAATAAGGGTTGTATCTGATTCTTCAGTTACTTGATTCATCAGTTATACAATCCTTCATTAATTGATTCTTCTGCTAATTGATTTTTCAGTCAATAAATTAGTCAGTTTTTTCATAGTTTAGTTATTCAATTCTGTAGTCATTTAATTCTTCAATTACACTATTTGATTCATCAGTTAAATAATTATTTATTCAATAGTTCATTTATTCGATTCTTTAGTGATTCAATTTATAAGTTATATAATTCTTCAGTTATTTGCTTTTTCGGTCAAAAAATTCTTCAGTTTTTTGATAGATTAGTTATTTGATTCTTCAGTCAATTGATTTGTCAGTTAATTGATTCATCAGATATATAATTAATTATTGAATACTTCATTTATTTGATTCTTCAGTGATTCAATTAATCAGGTATTCAATTCTTCATTAGTCGATTAACCATTTATACAGTATCTCACAAAAGTGAGTACACTCCTCACATTTTTGTAAATATTTGATTATATGTTTTCATGAGACAACACTGAAGAAATGACACTTTGCTACAATGTAAAGTAGTGAGTGTACAGCTTGTGTAACAGTGTAAATTTGCTGTTGTCATGATTCCCCCTTGAAGCAGCGTGCTCTAGCGTGAATACCTGCTTGCCCGATGTTGTCATTGTTGACATTTCCAACACATGTATTTTGTTATGTTTCTTTCATGTCTCCTCCCCGTTTCTGTCATAGGCTATGTTGTCACGTGTGCTGTATTGCCCTCAGCTGCTAGTGATGTAGAGGCTGATTGTGTTTGCTTGAATACCACGCACCTCCCAGAACATGAGGCGGATTATAGAAATAGATTTAATTAGATAACTTTAGAGTCCTTACGATAGATCACCATAGTCACTGTTCATGTCACGTTTCTTGTTATGTTTTATGTTTCATGTTTCGTTTCGTCCATGTTAGTTTAGATCACGCTGGGTTATCTGCTCCCAGTATCTCACTATAGTTCTCGTTTCATGTTTTGTTTTGTTTCTCGACCATGTTTCCGTGACCTCGACATTGATTCCTGCCTTGCCTGTTATTACCTGTTTGCCGATCGCCTGACCTATTGCCTGTTCTGGATTACTCTGATGGATTACGTTTATGGATTTGACTGCCTGTCTCTCTTAAATAAAACTGTTATAACTGCATTTGCATCCGTTTGAACTTCCTCTCATCACGAAACATGACAGAATAATCTGCCAAACCATGGATGCAGCCCGAAAATGGAGAGGACACAAAAAGTCCATGCCCATCCTCCCTGCTTTGGATTTGATACAGTTTCCACAAGAATCTTTCTTGGATCTTCCAGACAGGTTTGATGGGTTTTTTGGCTACCCAGATTATTTTTTGTATGACTGCCAGACTTATTTTTCAAGTTTAACGGACACTAAGCCCAGTGAAAAGGAATGGATATGGTTCATGGTGTCCTGGTTTTTTGGCCCAGCTCACAGTTCTTTGGCCCAGGCACAACGATTAGCAGACACGAGATCCTGGGAATTGGAGAACAGTAGGACATTCATGGACATATTTTTGCAGGAGTTTGGAGAACCAGGGCAGAGCTTGTCGTTTTGAATTTAGTCTATTACCCAAAAACACTTAGAAATTAATATAGAAAGAGATACTCGCATATTCAATTGGAGGCAGAAGAAAAAATAAGACACCAGGCCAGTGAGTGAGGAAATAGCAAGGGTCCAGGTTTACTTGTTCCGTTCAACCATCCGAAATCCACACGAATGAGAATTCTCAGAAGTGATTCCAATCAGCCAGGTACGAGAGCTCTTATTTATACAGTTCCTTTCTAGACATATACCATATACATCCAAATGAATTCGCCTAGTGCTTCCATAATGTTGCAAAAGGAGCTTATCGTGACACCCATTATGTTCAAATCCAGCTGATCCCAGACACCAGTAAGTTAAAAAAAAGCTTATCTCAGATACCAGCATGTTCAAAACAAAGCCTATCTCAGATACCAGTATGTTTTGAAAAGAGCCTTTCTCGAATACCATAGGGAACAGAAAGTGTCTTGAAACAAAACAATTCAAAGCCTTGATCACATGGGTGCACTTTGACCCAGTTCTTTTCTTATATAATGGCTTTAGTGTTCCCTTAATTTTAAGGTGTCTGTATTTTTCTGACTTCCACTTCATCATTGAGACAAGATTTTTCCTCCCTCTCTTGAGCTAACATGAACTTATGGAGACACTGGAAGATCCTGGTCCATTCTCCTCTCCTGGACCTGCGTGAGCTGTCTCAGGTGTCCTGCCTCTGGAGGGAGCTCTCATCTGCTCCAATTACAAACTGCTGGGACTGTAGTTTCTTCTGAGACATATAAATTTCATATAAATCAATAATGAACTCTTTCATAATATATATTGTCGCCCAGATGAGGATGGGTTCCCTTCCGAGTCTGGTTCCTCTCAAGGTTTCTTCCTCTGAAACAACTGAAGCAGAGCATGATCCCCTCCCTTCAGAGACTGGGCCACAGGGCAGTATTCCAGTATGATAACGACCCCAAACACACCTCTATGACGACCACTGCATTGCTAAAGAAGCTGAGGGAGAAGGTCATGGACTGGCCAAGCATGTCTACAGACCTAAATCCTATTGAGCATCTGTGGGGAATCCTCAAATGGAAGGTGAAGGAGCACAAGGTCTCTAACAACTACCAGCTCCGTGAAGTTGTCATGGAGGAGTGGAAGAGGTCTCCAGTGGAACCTATGAAGCTCTGGTGAACTCCATGCCGAAGAGGGTTAAGGCAGTGCTTGAAAATAATGGTGGCCACACAAAATATTGACACTTTGGGCCCAATTTGGACATTTTCCCTTAGGGTGTTCTCATTTTTGTTGCCAGCGGTTTAGACATTGATGTCTGTGTGTTGAGTTATTTGAGGGACAGCAAATTTACACTGTTACACAAGCTGTACACTCACTACTTTACATTGTAGCAAACTGTCATTTCTTCGGTGTTGTCACATGAAAAGATATCATCAAAAATTTACAAAAATGTGAGGGGTGTACTCACTTTTCTGAGATACTGTATAATTCTTTAGTAAGTCAATCGTTCTTTTATTTGTTATTCAATTCTGTAGTTATAAAAAACAGCTGAGTAGAACTGTGTTCATTATATGAGGAGGTCATGTTCTAATCTCAGAGATGATGATGATGATGATGATGATGGTGATGATGATAGAGAGATGAAGGGTATGTAACACACTTTCCTGCTCATACTGAACGCTGTTTCCTGCCGGGACAATTAATTGAGGCATTCATCACGGTGACAAGATCCTTTCACCTGTTAGAGTGTGTGACTGTGAGTCTCCTCCTCTCCTGTACGATACATAAAGTGGGTCAAAGTCGTAATAAATCAGTTTAATATGTGAAGCTGTAAGCAGCTGTGTAATCCCATTTAAATTATTATTCATCCTTTAGTGCACAGCTGTCAATAACCAGATAAACAATATACTGGGATATTCATAAAACGCCATAGTAGTAGCATTTGCAACCTCACCTCTACTCAATGCTACTTAATTAAACATACATTACCGTGATCATATAATATCTTATAGCATATATAATTATAATAAAAGATAATATAGTATTTGTGCAATAAATATATAAACACCTCGAATGATTTCTATTATTAAACAATTCCCTCTCTCTCTCTATTCTCTCTCTTTATTTGATCTCTCTTTATTCTCTCTTGTCAAGTTAAAAAGAGAAAAAAACTAAAACAAACCCAGTTTGTCATATTACCTGAGAAACAGTAAAGAAGCATAAACAACTCTGTGCTGAAGATGTGAAACATTAAACTTACAGCTTAACCTCTGACTGTTACACAGTGCTGACACTGGAGACTCCTTCCATACATGTTACATAAACACATTTCTCTTTACAGAAACCCTCAACACATCTACAATTTTCCCTGTGAACAAGCCGTTACTATAGAGACGATAATTTAGTCACACATACACACACACACACACACACACACACACACACACATGCGCGCACACACACAGACGCACATGCACACACACACACACCCACACACACACACACATGCCCAGACACACACATACACACACACACAAGTGGATGATGGTGTGTATTGTACAGTGACACATGGAGAGTTATTCATATGGAGTGTATTGTGTCAAGGTTGTGGTAATTAAGTTTTTATTGCTGCTGTAAGCTGATTTATCTCCATTAAACATGTTCTCACTCTCCCAAGCTATAAAACTCATTACACACTCTCGCTAATTTCTAGCATGTGTGTGGGTGTGTGTGTGTGTGTGTGTGTGTGTGTGTGAGAAGCGAGGTGAACAGTTTAAAGTTGTCACTACAAAGTGTGTATCTGCACTTTTTATCACCAGCAGGGGGTAGCCATGGTCTTTCTTACACACACACACACACACACACACACACACACACACACACACACACACACACACACACACACACACATACTTTCACTTTAAACTCCCACCACACCTCCATCCCTGCCCTGCACACACAGAACAGAATGATGTTGTTGGAAATAAAGCACTTAGCTTTTAAATCTTTTTCTCACGCCCTCATCCTTGTTCCTGCTCCGTTTCCTCTGAACTCCGGCTGCCATCTTAACGGCCGTTCCGTTACTTTATCAGCTTAGGTGAAGATGAGGGATCAAGTTCTAGTACGTGTAGAGCACATCTTACCCAGACAGCATTCTGATCAGATAACGTTTCTATTTAGAAAAATGTCCGTGTGAACAGAATTTGAAATTGGATTTTTTTTTACACCAAACGTTTGATCTTTTTCATTGCTTCATATCAGAAAATCTGTTCCCACATCCAGATTTAAAAGTAAAACATGATTCATTTCAAAATGATTTTTCTGTCCTTGCCATAACTGCGTTTCTGTCCTCTCCGTATCCATGTTTCTGTCCCCTCCATAACCATGTTTCTGTCCTCTCCGTAACCATGTTTCTGTCCTCTCCATAACCATGTTTCTATCCTCTCCGTAACTGCGTTTCTGGCCTTGCCATAAGTGCGTTTCCATCCTCTCCATAACCATGTTTCTGTGCACTGCGTAACTGCTTTACTTTCCTCTCCATAACCGCGTTTCTTTCCTCACTGTAAGCACGTTTCTGACCTCTCCATAACCATGTTTAGCTCCTCTCTGTAATAGCGTTTCTGTCCTCTCCATAACTGCGTTTCTGTCCTCGCCGTAACCACGTTTCTGTCCTCTTTGTAACTGCGTTTTTGTCCTCTCCGTAACCGTGTTTCTGTCCTCTTTGTAACCCTGTTACTGTCCTCTCCATAAGTGTGTTTCTGTCCTCGCCGTAACCACATTTATGTCCTCTTTGTAACTGTGTTATTGTTCTCTCCGTAACCGGGTTTCTGTCCTCTTTGTAACCCTGTTACTGTCCTCTCCATAATTGAGTTTCTGTCCTTGCTGTAACCGTGAAAACCGTCTTTTCCGAAACCTTGTTCCTGTCCTCACCATAACTGTGTATGGGTCCTCGCCATAACTGCGTTTCTTTCCTTGCCTTATCCGCATTTCAGTCAATGCCGTAACCGCCTTTCTGTCCTCTCCGTAAATGCCGTTCTGTCCTCGCTGTAACTGCATTTCTGTCTCTCTGAAACCTTGTTTCTGTCGTCCCCACAACCGTGTTTAGGTCCTCAACATAACCTCATTTTTGTCCTCGCTATAACCACATTTCTGTCCTCACCGTAACCGCGTTTCTGTCCTCACCTTAACCACATTTCTGTCTTCTCTGAAACTGCGTTTCTGTCCTCGTCGTAACCGCTGTTTCTTTGCAGGAGAAAGAACTCAACAAGCACATGGCGAACAAAACCCAGGACAGACTAACGGAATTATTTTGTAGTTTTCTGTACTTAGTGGACGCAGTGATAGTGAAGAGGATAGGACTCAAATCTGGAAAACATCTTGAACAATTCTGTAATTCATCCTCTTCCTTGTGTTCCAAGAAGCTCTGATGGAGATCTTTTCTGCTGGATGACATCAGGTTCCATCGTAACTCCTTCTCATATTCCACACTTCTGTGTGAACAACTGGACGCTCTCTAAAATCACGTCCACATCCACAAATATATATATAAAAAACTTTTTCTCTTTAAACATTGATCTAAATCAAGGTGGATTTTGAAAAAATTCAAAATATTATTCTTGTTCATGTTAATTTAAATTTTTTAATTGAAAAAAAAAAAAATTCATTGAGCACTATCCTCTTTGATGTATTCAGAAATGTGTGAATAATTTCACTTTGAGGTGATTTTATAGCTAAATGAAATTACAAAATTTTATTTAATGTAATTTAGGTGAAATATTTTACAGTTTGTTACTATTATTATTATTATTATTATTATTATTAATAATAATAATAATAATAATAATATTTACAAGTTTCTTTTCAAATGAAATGAATTTTAATAACATGTTTTATCATGTTCATTCAACTCAAGCTCTGAGTATGAATAATTCATCACCAAGTTCATCCTGTTGTTTCAACTTTGGTAAAGAATCATTATCCTGTGAAGGAGGAATAATCTCGAGCGGAAACTGCTGTGTGTGCGTGTGTGTGTGTGCGTGTGTGTGTGTTTGTGTGTGTGTGTGTGTGTGTGTGCGTGTGTGTGTGTCCTCAGCTTTAGTAATCTCACTGAAGCATCAAAATATGCAAACAAGGATGATTCACATGAATCAGTGTGTGTGTTTGTGTGTGTGTGTGTGTGTGTGTGTGTGTTACAGATTGGATACGGAATGAAAATGACCCAGGACCAAATTTCTTTCTTTCTTTCTTTCTTTCTTTCTTTCTTTCTTTCTTTCTTTCTTTCTTTCTTTCTTTTTTTCTCATGTAGTGCTCTATGTTGTGTGATTAACATTGTGAGTGCTTTCTAAAGGTTCTTCTTCATCTGTATGAAACTGAAGAGGAGATATGTCTTGCTGTGACTAAAAAAATCAGCAAAGAATATTGATGGGAAAAATAAGAAACAAAAGAAGTTGTGTAAAGATTATTTGTGCTGTCATTACTTAATAAATGTAGAGCTAGAAATTGCTAATCTAATAGAGACAAAAGAAAGAAACCACATTTGTCTGCAAACCCTGCAAACATCGCAAGTTATTTTGTTTTAATTATTCCGTCCACACTATTTTGTTAAATTAAAATCTTTATAAGATCACTACTGTTTGCAAGTAAAAATATAAAACTAAACTTTACCCCCAAAATAAACAGAATACTGTTGAACTTTAATATAATTAAATATATTTATTTTTGCATTGAAAATAAAAAGCACAGCATAAAATATGGAAGCCAAAGGAAGTAAAAAAAAATATATATATACTGCAGGGAGAAGTTGGCCTTTAAAAACAAAACTCCCAAGATCAAACTGAAAATATAACTCAATTTATTAATATCAAAGGCCACAATAAACAATACTGCGGTGCGTTTGTAAAGGTCAGACCTGGCTTGTAAACGTGAGGATGAGAATCTGAGATGTTGGTGTTTCAGTTTTATCGTAAATGTGGAGTTGTTTTACAAGGAATTGTAGAAGTGTGTTAACAAGTGGTAACCTTTCACGTTCATTAATTCACAGATTTACTGATAACAGTTTATAAATCTAACTAACAAGCTGATTAACAGACTTGTCCTGAGTGGTAATAGCAGTGTTATAACAATCTTCTCTAAACCTGTGTCCATTTGGAGAATTAAACTCTCTGACCAATAGGGGGCTCAGTGAGCTCGGTTTAGCATTGTCACCCAAAAGCCAAGCAAATGCTCAGAAATCGCAGACAACCCCTTTTAGCTTTTCGAATCTTTTATCCAACGCTGTCATGGTTTGTTCAGTGTGCAGCGTTAAATGTTAAATGTCGAGATACATAACGTTGTACAATTTTACATATTCAGATATGAAAATCAGCTCTTCAGAAAGGAAAACACTAAAATGTGAAGCACTGGGGTACACCATTAAACCGTATCCTACCTCAAATAGTACTTTTGCAACCTTTTCACACTTAAGCTTTTTTTCATAAGAGTCAAGTCCTTCTGCGCTGATGGTTTAGTACATTTAATAAAACACAATACATACTATAAACTTTCTCTGGATCACGTCAATCATATTTCTGCAATCAGACAGTGGTAAAATATGCGGTAGTAAAAATATAAAAGCTGTTTTTGTTTTTGTCCACAGCATTATCTGAAATTTGCAACTGGGGCTTGAAGCTCTGCCCACTTCTCAATCATGTCACGTGGTGTCATGTTTCCCAAAAAGCTTCTTTCTTGATACTCAATTGTTATGTATCAGTAGTCTTTATTTTCAACTAAAGTGAATCGTATAGGAAACGGGAAACGAGGTCTAAACAAAAACTAGAAATGAGGTCTGAAACACAAAACTATAACGAGACATGGAAAGGCTACCTCTTAGCACAATGACCCATTTAAACATTGAACTAGAACTGAGGCGTGAAACATGAAACAAGAGCTTCGTATGGACAACCTGCTGCGTAGCACCTTTACACATCTAACTCGTTTAAACTATACTCATCTATCGTTTAACTATGGCATAAAAGACACTAGAGCTAGACATGGAAATCATTTAACTAGGACTATGGCATGAAACACGAAACCAGAGCAGGACATGGAAACATTACCATGTGGTACTATTACACATATTAACCTATAATACCACATGAAGTGCGCAGCAAGGCGAGGGGTTTAAATAATGCCACGTACTGTGGAGATACGGAAGCAGAAGCTGGCAGCAGTAAATATCCAGATATCTAGTTCGTAATCCAGAAGCAAGGAAGGGGCAGACGATGATGCAAACAAAACAAACAGTATGAGATGAGAATCGTGGTCGGGGATGTAAACAAAGGCCAAAGTCACTTATAGAATAATCACAATAGTAACACTTGGAGAACGACAGAGAACTAGTCTGATGAACGTTTATTTCACAAAGTGTCACATATTCTAAAGTCTCTTAAAAGGCCGTGGTGAGTAGACACCACTGGTGGGAGTGGGTGTTGCATTTTGGGAAACCGAGTCCTGGCTGGGCTGGGATATGACAAATAACAAATGTGATTACCTTGAATGCTGACAGCTGGTAACAATCATTACTCTCCCTCAAAAATCAATCAATGACAAAACAAGGTGGAAACCAAACCTTAACAAACGCACATGTCCTTCGTAAACAAAGTTTCCATAATCCTTGTGTCTGCTCTGGTTCTAGCACGCGTGTGCTCTCTGGCTCTTCGTCCACGTCGCTGCTGCACCGTCATCTTCCGGCAAGACATCAATAGAGTAAAAACACATTAAATCACAACGCATTTATAAATAATTTTCCCTCAAAATTACTACATTTTTTTCTATATTCAAAAACGTGCTCGTTCCTGTTCCTAATCAGAAGACTAGCCCAAGTGTAAAGATATCTTGAGGTTCTCCAACGTTTTCCTGGCTCTTTTATGACACTTAGACACTCAGAAGGAAAAGAATGCAGAGTTTATTTGACAGAAATTCAGAAGCAAAAACTTTAAGGTAGGTTAAGGAAAAAAAAAACTGTGGAAAACGTGGAATGTACGGAGAAGAAGATATTGAGCAAACCAGTCAAAGCACCAGAAAACAACAGATAAGTGAATAACAAACTGCAGCTGAGACAAAAAGAAATAAAAATCAACCTGTTTAAAATTTTCCTGCAGTCAATACTTACTGCTGAAATGTGCGAATAAACACCGTCTGATCAATGTGCAACAAATAACAATCGTGCAATCATGGTGAGGAACAGCACTTTCAACTAAAGTTCTAAAAACTAATAAACACTTTGTGTGTGTGTGTGTGTGTGTGTGTGTTAAAAATGTTTTAATCCTCTTACACCACAGGAACTTACCAACGATTACAATTCTTTACTTATTAAAGAACGACACATTGTGCATTTTAACCATTTATATCCATCCATCCATCCATCCATCCATCCATCCATCTTCAACCGCTTACTCCTTTTCAGGGTCACGGGGAACCTGGAGCCTATCCCAGGAGGCATTGGGCACAAGGCGGGGTACACCCTGAACAGGGTGCCAGTCCATCGCAGGGCACAATCACATACACACTCACACTCCCATTCATACACTATGAACAATTTAGACACGCCAATCAGCCTAACATGCATGTCTTTGGACTGGGGGAGGAAACCGGAGTACCCAGAGGAAACCCCCGACACACGGGGAGAACATGCAAACTCCACACACATGGCCCTGGTGGGACTTGAACCCCGGACCCTGGAGGTGTGAGGCGGACGTGCTAACCACTAAGCCACCGTGTGCCCTTAACCACTTATAGTTACATGTAATGTTAATTGAACTTCCTGTCCTCATGTACATTATACAGTAGCATCTATCAGCAGATGTATCAATCACCAGCTTCTCTTTCTCTCATGTTGTTTTGTCAAGAAACCGTAAAGAAGCATAAACTCCGTCCGGAAGATGTCAGAAAATGTCAAGTTATAACAGATAAGTGAATGACAAAATGCAGCTGAGACAAAAAGAAAAGATGTGTAAGAAAAGAAAAGATGAGATGTGTAACATGTCTGTTACACAGCACTGACACTGGAGACTCCTTCCGTGCATGTTAAATAAACACATTTCTCCTTACAGAAAATGTCGCTATATCAAGAATTTTTTTACAATCTGTTTATTATCAGCGGAGTGTCCGCTGTACACGTCCCAGTGAATGAGTCGTTGCTAAGGAAAGGATAACATATTAGAACGAGCACATTAATATAAACCTGCACTACTGTCAGAGCTGCTGTTATAGAGAATTAATCAACACTTTCTGACATGTCAGAGTCTGTCACGTTCGCGTAATGGAGGCGGATGCAATCGCTGGATTTTAGATATTTATTGAACAACAAACAAAAACAAGAAACAAACACTAAGCTACCTAAACACTATGGCGTGAATCTAACACTAGGACTAACACGGGAAAACACGAGCATGGAACAAACCACCGAGGTACACGAAAGT
>JAFFST010024288.1:1519-16728 GCA_022414735.1 Noturus placidus | reverse complement strand
TGATAATACAGTGATAACATAACGACAATAATACAGTAATTACACAATGAGGATAATACAGTAATAACACAATGAAAGTAATACAGTAATAACACAATGAAAGTAATACAGTAATAAGACAGTGACGATAATACAGTAATAACACAATGATGATAATACGGTAATAACACAATTATGATAATACAGTAATAACACAGTGATGATAATACAGTAATAACATAATGATGATAATGCAGTAATAACACAATGAAAGTAATACAGTAATAACACAATGAAAGTAATACAGTAATAACACAATGACAATAATACAGTAATAACACAATGATGATAATACAGTGATAACATAACGACAATAATACAGTAATTACACAATGAGGATAATAGAGTAATAACACAATGATGATAATACAGTAATAAAACAATGAGGATAATAGAGTAATAACACAATGACGATAATACAGTAATAAAACAGTGACGATAATACAGTAATAACACAATGACAATAATACAGTAATAAAACAATAATGATAATACAGTAATAACACAGTGATGATAATACAGTAATAAAACAATGAGGATAATAGATTAATAACACAATGACGATAATACAGTAATAAAACAATGAGGATAATAGAGTAATAACACAATGACGATAATACAGTAATAAAACAGTGACGATAATACAGTAATAACACAATGACAATAATACAGTAATAAAACAATAAGGATAATAGAGTAATAACACAATGACGATAATACAGTAATAACACAATAATGATAATACAGTAATAACACAGTGACGATCATACAGTAATAACACAGTGACAATCATACAGTAATAACACAGTGACGATAATACAGTAATAACACAATGATGATAATACTGTAATAACACAATGCCGATAAGACAGTAATAACAAATTGACAACAATGCTGTAATAACACAGTGATGATAATACAGTAATAACATAATGACAATAATACAGTAATAACACAATGAGGATAATAGAATAATATCACAATGACAATAATACAGTAATAACACAATGAAGATAATAGAGTAATAACACAATGACAGTAATACAGTAATAACACAATGATGATAATACAGTGGTAACACAATGACAGGAAAACAGTAATAATGTAACAATGACAATATGCTAATAAAAAGATAGCAATAATACAGTGATAATAAATCGACAGTAATACAGTGCTAATGCATTAATGATGCTTAAAGAAGAGTAGCGGCGGTCTGCCGGTGGTTCACTCTGCATTGTTACACTAATCTGTAGTCTGATGAAGTAAAAAGTGGAAAATGTTCCCTCTTGTGGAGATAAAGGTCACCTTTCTCTCATGAAGCTTTGTGATGAAGAGGAAATTAGTCGAGGCTCGATGTGTCTGCGAGTCCTTTTCACTCCATTAGTGCTTATCACAAAGAATCAGAAAAACTGTCATTAGAAATAATCAAACAGGAACTTCAGAGGCTTCAGGAGCGTCAATCTTCTGTTCAAAAACCTGAACACGCTCGAAATATCACGATAAAAAATTGTCACAGTCAGATGGTTAATAAACCAATGTGAATTTGGAGAAACTCATTACAGCTGCTTCGACACACTGTAGAAAAAGATTAATTTTTTACTTTATAACTCTATCTATATATTAGTTATCATGCTAAGGGCTAGCAGTTAACAACAAATAAACTTTCAGGACATGTAACTTATGACAGAAAAAGATTAATATGTTAAAGACTATATGAACGAGAAGATGGTGAGTGTTGAAATAAATCTAATAGGACTATATTAATAATAATTTACTGAATGACTAGTCCTAGTTGCAATTCTCACATTAATCACTTCTTTAATTGATCAGAATGGTTCCCACGCTCATTATTCAGCTGCATATACTGTAAAATAGCACTTGATCCAGCGCACACATTTATATCTTGCTCAGACAGATACTTGTGTGCAAATGAAGGAGAGTCATTTGACACTAACTGGAGGAGATGAAATTGTAATGTGTGAGTGAGATGTTGAATTCATTTGTTGAATTGCTGAATTAATAAAATAAAGTCAGCATGTGTGTTAATTCAATGCTCTCTGCTGTAAACAAAACACGCCCATGCTGTGACGGATAATCTGACCTAGCACTCGTCTGATACACTTACAGAGATACCTTAGCTTCATCCATCATTTCATCCAGAAATAATTCACTCAACTCTAAATTCGTCTGGGAAGCACACAAGACTTTTCTGTGAATTCTGGAAAATACGTTTTCTCAGAAGGTTAGCATGTAGTGAAACTCTGGTAAAGCTTATTAATGTAATCACCTTAGGCAAAGCATTATTATATAGTACGTGACTCCTGTACAACCTAAGAGAAGGGAAAATAATCTTTGTTTTAGCCCAAACTGCAATTTTAAATCATTCCATTTCCGAGGTACGTCATAAATGAAAAACTGGTAGCATCATCTCAAAGGAAGGTGTGATAGGAAAGTAAGCTCTCTCTCTCTCTTTCTCTCTCTCTCTCTCTCTCTCTCTCTCTCTCTCTCTCTCTCTATCTCTCTCTCTGAGGCATTAGCTCTGGCACTAAGCAAGACACACAAATGTTTAATCGAAACCCATCATTTCCATTCAGCTGTGTGTGTGTGTGTGTGTGTGTTTGTGTGTGTAAGGGGCACCCATTAGCACTGCAGCAGTGATTAATGTAAATCAGATCAAATGCCATGTTTTTGTTGAGAGCTTCAAATCATGTTTCGATGTTTCATTTTTAGCACAAACATTATTACAGCGTGTTTGAAGATAATTATGTAGTGAGCTAATTGGGATTTAGCGTTATAGGCTACAGAGTTTTATACTAAGCACGTCACATGTGTTTCTCTGAAATCTCTCATCAAGTGTATTCTGCTGCTTTAGAATTGATTACATCAGTGTTAAAATTAATACTGAAAATTAATAAATGCGCTAATGCGCTCAATAATCTACACCCTCCACAGCTAAGTTAGGAGTGTTCTTGTTTACTGCAATGCTATTTTGTATTTTAGCCCGTGTACTACAATGCTAGTTAAAAACGTAGGCCCTTAACATGTCCTTTCATATAAGCAAATAGACTTATAACCCAGAAAGCAAGTATTTAGCCTCAATTGGTGTACATTTGTTGCAAAAATTTGCATAACTAGTGCTAGAGCAAGATATAGTCTCATGATTGAATGTTGCAAATTCATTTTGTAAGACTCTTAGCGGTTAGATTTTCTTACAGAGAAATGGTAGACGGCTAAGGACAGATAAATTAAGTTTTAAATATGCTACTGATCTCCCTCTATCTATATAGAGAAGAAATAAGTCACAAGCATGACGGTCGGTGTTAAATCCACGAGAGCTTTACTCGAATCGAAAAATTACCACTTTTCCTTCAGGTTTGTTGGCAGAGACTAAAGCAATTGATCCCAAAGTGCTCGATTCAGACCATCTCAATAGATGTCTGATCAGCATTATACTTACTTGAATTATCAATGTATTAACACATTAAAATAGAACAACAGTGAAAAATAAAGACTCTTTTACCTCTCTCTTTTTTTAAAAACATTTGACTATTTAACTTGTTACACTACAGTCTGACTTTAAATAGTCTTTCGATGGCTAAATTACAGCATAATTACAAAGGAGGAAGCAGTTAGAAGTTCCATCCATTCATTCATCCTCAACCGCTTATCCGTAATGGGGTCACGGGGGTAGCAGCTCCAGCAAGGGACCCCAAACTTCCTTAGAAGTTAGAAGTTAAAACTAGCATTAACGGCTGTGAGAAGATAAAGACTTCACTTTGTATGAAAAGACGCATAAAAGGTGCATTTTTGAGTTCTTTTGGCTTCACATTTTGCAAATGTGTTCATTTTAGCTTCGTTAGTTCTCAGAGGTCGCAGAAAAACACACTCTGCATTAACCTCACTGCAGGAGAAGCTCCCTAAAGTGACAGAATAATTATGCTAATAAGCTGTAAGAGCGTTTCAGAGTACATGTAGGGGTCAGAGGAGAAAAAGCTTATTTTCCAGGAAAAAAAAAGCAGACTAACATCACAAGAATGCCACGCCTTGCTCTGAACCCAGACATTTCTTTTCAATGAGCTTTTCAGTGACTTGAGCCATTTGAGTCAGTTCAAGTCAGACGATTAATTCAGACTCATTCACAGTTTTATTGCAAACGATTGAAACGATCACTAATAATTAATGCTATTTTGTGTTATTTTATAATGTGTGTGTGTCTGTGTTTCATTGACTCGATCACTTATTCACTGAATGAATACAAACTTCGGACCAAAACGAAACACTGACACAAATACCGATTCACTGACTCTCCGCCGTGACCGAAAGGTTCACCGACTTAATTACTGATTCTTTCAGCTAGAGAGGAGTGAATCTCAGTCTTGATCATTTAGATTCGCATACTCAGACACTGATTTGCTAAATGTTGGAAGTCTTGAATGAAAAGATTTTCTGATTCAAACAATGATTCACTCGAACAATGATTCATGACTGAAATGATTGACTATGAATTTCTCTGTTAAAAACATGGACTATGTTCTACATTAGAGTGGAGAAAAAAGAGAGTTCCATCATCTTCCTCTAGAATCCACTTTAGTGTAAAACATTAGCAGGACTAGCTGCTAATCTAATTCTGTCATGTTTATGGATCTAATCATTCAGACGTTACGTCCAGCATACCTGATCACCTTCCATGCCTCATGTCACATCTCGACTCTTTCTATTCTCCTACATCTGATTCTGTTCTTAGTTCCTCCGTAAATACAGACCTCATTTATTTAATCATGTCATCACTTTAACTGGATCTTTATGGTCATTGAGGCTTTAAGCTGTTTTAGCACTCTGTATTATTGCCTATTATGAACACATTATTAATCCTATTGATCGCATGGGGTTACACTGCTGGAAAATGACGTTTTAAAATTATGTTTTTTAGCTGGTAGGAAATGAAACTATAAACGCCAGGAAAAAAGAGACTGGAGACAATCAAAGAAAGAATGCAGCTTAGAAATCAATTCTGATTGGTCAGAAGGTGTTGATTCATTTTCTATAACAGCAGCACGGACAAAATATTATTTATTTCATATTATTTTTTGTCAGATTATTATAATATTCAGTTTATTTACTCAATGGTACATTATGATGTAAAATGTATGTTAATACACTGGATATTATATGACTCATTTCTGCTAAGAGTATATATTTTTGTGTTTAGGATATTAATCCCTTTCGGATATTAATCTCTTTGTTTTTGATGGCAAGATAGTATAAAGGAAGAAAATCAGAATACAGTCAGAATAATTTTATTATAAGGACACAACAGGGTTAAACACGAGGCTGTAAACAGACCAGCGTACAATGGATGCTCCACTTATAATAAATATATATTTAAGAAACTCATTTATCTATAAGGAGAAATGTAACATTTACGGAAGGAGTCTCCAGTGTCTGTCAGATGTAAAGTTGTAAATTGACGTTTTCTGAGAACGTGCTGTCAGCATTAAATCATGATTTTACTCTAACAGTGCACCATTTTTTTCTAAATATAATGCAGTAAATGAAAGCCTCCAGTCTCAGGGTGTAATTTTAGCAGCGTTGTTGTTGATTTTATCTTTCAGTTGATCAAATTGCGTTAACATGTCAAATGGCACAGATGTAAACAAACCCGTCTCACACTGCACGTTGCTTTAAAATCTCCACCGCTCCTAACGTCACGCCAGATTAAAGCGTAATTCTACGACATTTGTGCACAGCGAGGATGCACACGCTCCCCTCAGGACACCGGTAAATATGCCCAGCCATGACATCACCCTCTACACACACATTCACACACACACTCGCTGAGGAGCTTTGGCATGTGTGGTGCCAGGAAACGCTGCGAGCTCAGCGGGAATTTCATCGGTGCTGATTGGATACGGAAGATAAGCTGCCAGCAGCAGATGTGAAGCCATGGCTTGGACTGCAAATCAAAAAAAAAAAGGAAAAAAAAGTCACATGTTCTGCCTTGGTACGATTATGGCTTAATTTAATTTCAAATTCAGGTTCTACACGAAACATAAGAGAACAAATATAGGGGTAAAATGTGAGAGGATTTGATATCCTTTTCAATGTTTTCTGTCACCAGTCGACAATCCAATACCACAGAATGACACTTTTACAAAATCTGTGACGTGTTGTCGAATCTGGAAGAAAAAATCAAATTTAAATATTTAAATTAAAATATGACACTTGCAGGAAACATGAGTGACAGTTTACTGCAGAGACATTTCCTTCCTGCAGCTACGCTGTAATCTAGGGGCTACATTTGGTGGCTAGTTTCTAATGCAGGGTGTTAATTTGTTAATCTGAGGTTGATTTGCTAATCTTGTTGCTAATTTCAAATTTAGGGACCTAATCTTCTAATCTGCTAATCTGGAGATTGATTTTCTAATCTTGTGGCTAGTTTACTAGGACATTACTTTAGCATAATATGTGATATTTGAGTTAAAGACTTAATCTTAAAGATTATTTGCTAATCTGGGGGCCATTTTGTTAATGGGATTTCATTTAGCAAACTGAGAGCTAACATGCTAAATTTGGGGCAAAACTCAAAACTCAATCAGCATTACCAAAGGGTCTGGTGTGTTTTGTGAATAAACATGGCCAAGAACCAACTAGATTAGCATGATATTTTCTGTTTTACTCGCCACTAACTGCTTCAAACAATTTTTCAAATAACTGAAATATAAAAAAATATTCTTTAAAAACAACCTCATCTTTTCACTGTTTTAATTTTTTTTCCTGCTGAAAACCATCACAGAGAAGTGATTGTACAGGCCAGAATGGATATCCTGCACATGCAACCTGCAAGATTCTGAAGGTTCGAGACAGAAAAGTCTGAAAGCTCGCTCAGTGCTCCTGAAGACCAATATGTGTCAGCTCCTACTTTGTTAATATAGGAGGTAATTTATTAATACAGGAGTTTATTCTACAATCCATGGTCCAGTCCTGTAATACGGGAGCTAACTCGATAAAATAAGGGTCAACACAGCTAATTTAGTAATCTGGGAGCAGCAATCTAGGTATCAATTCTGTAATTTGATAGTTAATTTGCTAATGTGGGAGCTAATTTAATCATATAAAACACGGTAATCTGTAATGCAAAGAGGTATCTAACATTGTAGCTAATCTTATCTCAGGGCTAACTCTGTAATCTGGAGGCTAACATTGTAAAATGGAATCGATTTTCCCAAACAGGTTTAGTGTCTGAAGTGTATTTAGTGTCTGTTTCATTAGCTTAGCACTGCACCTTTGCTCTGCCGTAAGCAGAGAACAATGACAGTTCTAAACACGTGGACTTTGTTTGTTTTTGTTCTTGTCTCCACCCAAGTCTGTTTGTACACTTCATGTCCCATCAGCCACTGCTCACCCGAAGTCACATGTTTTCATGCACCTGTTTCACGTTGTGGTTAATGAGCACTAATGTGTGTGTGTATATATAGTCCTTGTTTTCACATAGTCTTTGTCTTTCGTTGTTTAGACTCACGTCTCTGTGTTACGGTGTTTATGTATAGTAGCCATAGTTTTTGTTTCATGCCATAGTTTTTGTTTCATGCAAGTGTTTGTTTTATTCCATAGTGTTTATGTTGCCTAATCTTGGTGTCTTTGTTTCGTTGTTTTGTTCTTCGTTTGAAATAAATATTAAAACGCAAGTCTGCGCCTGCTTCCGCCTCAATCCCACATTCGTGACAGAACGAAAGCTCAGCCTCTCTGTTCCGCCGACAGGGGTGTGTTTCCGGGGGGGGGGTGAATCTGTCACGGTTATTCTCTCTCTTTATTCCCTCTCTTTATTCTCTCTCTCTATTCTCTCTTTATTCCCTCTCTTTTATTCTCTCTCTTCTCTTTATTCTCTCTCCTTTATTCTCTTTATTCTCTCTCTTTCTTCTCTCTTCTCTCCTTTTTCTCTCTTCTCTCCTTTGTCTCTCTTTCTTCTCCCTTTATTCTCTCTCTTTCTTCTCCTTTTATTCTCTCTTTATTCCCTCTCTTTTATTCTCTTCTCTTTCTCTCTCTTTTATTCTCTTTCTTCTTTCTTCTCTCTTTTTATTCCCTCTCCTTCTTCTCTTTCTTCTCCTTTTATTCTCTCTTTCTTCTCATTTTATTCTCTCTTTATTCCCTCTCTTTATTCTCTCTCTTTCTTCTCTCTCTTTATTCTCTCTCTTTCTTCTCTCTCTTCATGTTAATAAAAAACAAAACAAAACGCAGCTTGTCGTGTTAGCGAGAAACTGCAAAGAAGCATAAACTCCTCTGTCCTGAAGATGTTGGAAAACTTCAAGTTACAAAGCGCTGACACTGCTGACTCCTTCCAAACATCTTCTTAAATAAACGTCTCCATACTTTAAGAAAAGTTCTCCACATCAAAACATACTGCGAATGTGCTGTTAATATAGAAATGATAACGTGTTCCTCTAAGGTCACGCTAGCAAGTGACGAGTGTTTTTTATTCGTTTGTAGTTTGTGGCTTGAATCCGTCAAGCCAAAATTAATTTCCATCAAATTGATAAAATCTCAGGTCAAAAGATATAGAACTATATCTCAAGCAAGTACATAGAAAATAAACATTTGCCTGTGGTTTTGTCACTCATTAGTGTGAATTTAGTATTAGAATGTGGAAAACATTCATGTGTGTTGATGCGGGACATGACTCTATTCATACTAAGGACAAGAACGTAGCCAAAGTGACACGACCTTGAACACAGTCCATGCTAATGCTAAACTTCTCCACACTCACACTGAGGGGCGGGGGAGCGGAGAACAGACGTGTGGTGACTCGTGAGTGTGTGGCGTGTGTTTCTCTGGCTGGGATCAGTGATGAGCAAATCGTCCACTTCATCACGACTGCATGCTGAGCTGAGATAACGATAACACTGAGACCAGCTTCACAGCCAATGACTCAGCAGAGAACAAAAAGCGCTAACACATATTTCTGCGCACCACGATTAGCATTAAACCATTTTCTTCATCTCGTTTTGTCTCTGTGTGTGTGTGTGTGGGTGTGTGTCTGTGTGTGTGTGTGTGTGGGTGTGCGTGTGTGTCTGTGTATGTGTGTGTGGGCAACAAATAGGCTTGTAAAAAAAAAAAAAAGTCTGAGTAACAACACACACACACATACATCATGCTAAAAAAATAAATAAATAAAACTCTCCTTTAACAGCTCCTTTGTTTTTTTTGTTTTTTTTTTACACCTTTCAGCTATAATGCTAGTCTGTGTTTTAACCTGTTTACTATAACGCTAGTCCCCATTTTCGCCTGTTTACTATAACACTAGTTTGGGTTTTAACCGGTTTACTATAATGCTAGACTGCATTTTGACTGTTTACTATAACGCTAGTCTGCGTTTTAGCCTGTTTACTATAACACTATTCTGTGTTTTAGCCTATTAACAATAACATTAGTCTGCATTTTAGCATGTATACTACAATGCTAGTCCACATTTTTACATGTTTACTATAACGCTAGTCTGCATTTTAACCTGATTACTATAACGCTAGTCCGTGTTTTAAACTGTTTACTTTAATGGTAGTATGAATTTTGCCTGTTTATTATAACGCTAGTCTGTGTTTTATCCTGCTTACAATGCTAGTCCCCGTTTTAACCTGTGTACTATAATGATAGTCCGCATTTTAGCCTGTTTACTATAATGATAGTCCGCGTACTAGCCTGCTTACTTTAATGCTAGTCTGTATTATAGCCTGTTTGCTATAATGCTAGTCTGTGTTTTAACCTCTTTACTATAACGCTAGTCCACATTTTAGCCTGTTGACTATAATGATAGTCTGCGTATTAGCCTGCTTACTTTAATGCTAGTCTGTGTTTTAGCCTGTTTACTATAACGCTAGTCCATATTTTTGCCTGTTTACAATAACGCTAGTCCACGTTTTAGCATGTTTACTAAAATGCTAGTCCGCATTTTTTCCTGTTTACTATACCACTAGTATGCGTTTTAGCATGTTTACTATTACGCTAGTCTGCGTTTTAGCCTGTTTGCTATAACATTAGTCTGTGTTTTGTCCTGTTTACTATAATGCTAGTCTGCATATTAGCCTGTTTACTATAATGCTAGTCTGCATGTTAGCCTGTTTCCTATAACGCTAGTCTGCATTTTAGCCTGTTTACTATAATGCTAGTCTGTGTGTTAGCCTGTTTACTATAATGCTAGTCTGCGTGTTAGCCAGTTTACTAAAAGGCTGGTCTGCGTTTTAGCCTGTTTACTATATTGCTAGTCTGCATGTTAGCCTGTTTACTATAATGCTAGTCTGCGTGTTAGCCTGTTTATTATAATGCTAGTCTGCGTGTTAGCCTGTTTATTATAATGCTAGTTTGCATTTTAGCCTGTTTACTATAATGCTAGTCTGCGTGTTAGCCTGTTTACTATTATGCTATTCTGCGTGTTAGCCTGTTTATTATAATGCTAGTCTGCGTGTTAGCCAGTTTCTTATAAATCTAGTCTGCATATTAGCCTGTTTACTGTAAAGCTAGTTGGCGTTTTAGCCTGTTTACTACAACACTAGTCCACATTTTAGCCTGTTTACTATAACGCTAGTCTGTGTTTTAGCCTGTTTACTATAATGCTAGTCTGCATTTTAGCCTCTTTACTATAATGCTAGTCTGTGTTTTATCCTCTTTACTACAATGCTAATCTGCATTTTAGCCTGCTTACTATAATGCTAGTCCGTGTTTTAGCCTGTTTACTATAATGTTAGTCCACCTTTTAGACTGTTTACTATAACACTAGTCTGCATTTTAGCCTGTTTACTATAATGCTAGTCTGCGTTTTCGCCTGATTGCTATAACGCTACTATGTGTTTTAACATGTTTACTATAATGCTATTCTGCATTTTAGCCTGTTTCCTATAACACTAGTCTGCGTTTTAATCTGTTTACTATAACACTAGACTGCGTTTTAGCACGTTTCCTATAACGCTAGTCTCTGATTTAGCACATTTACTATAATGCTAGTCCATGTGTTAGCCTGTTTACTATAACACTAGTCCGTGTTTTGGCCTGTTTACTATAACACTAGTCCATGATTTAGCCTGTTTACTATAACGCTAGTTTGCGTTTTAGCCTGTTTACTATAACACTAGTCCGTGTTTTGGCCTGTTTATTATAACACTGGTCCACGTTTTAGCCTGTTTACTATAACGCTAGTCCACGTTTTAGCCTGTTTACTATAATGCTAGTCCGCATTTTAGCCTGTTTACTATAATGCTAGTCTGCATTTTAGCCTGTTATCTATAATGCTAGTCTGCGTTTTAGCCTGATTGCTATAACGCTACTATGTGTTTTAGCATGTTTACTATAATGCTATTCTGTGTTTTAGCCTGTTTCCTATAACACTAGTCTGCGTTTTAATCTGTTTACTATAACACTAGACTGCGTTTTAGCATGTTTACTATAACACTAGACTGCGTTTTAGCACGTTTCCTATAACGCTAGTCTCTGATTTAGCACGTTTACTATAATGCTTGTCCATGTGTTAGCCTGTTTACTATCACACTAGTCCGTTTTTTGCCCTGTTTACTATAACACTAGTCCGTGATTTAGCCTGTTTACTATAACGCTAGTTTGCGTTTTAGCCTGTTTACTATAACGCTAGTCCGTGTTTTGGCCTGTTTATTATAACACTGGTCCGTGATTTAGCCTGTTTACTATAACGCTAGTTTGCATTTTAGCCTGTTTACTATAACACTAGTCCGTGTTTTGGCCTGTTTATTATAACAATGGTCCACGTTTTAGCCTGTTTACTATAACGCTAGTCCACGTTTTAGCCTGTTTACTATAACACTAGTTCGCGTTTTAGCCTGTTTACTATAACGCCAGTCTGTGTTTTAGCCTGTTTACTATAACACTAGACTGCATTTTAGACTGTTTTCTATAATGCTAGTCCACGTTTTAGCCTGTTTACTATAACACTAGACTCATTTTAGCCTGTTTTCTATAATGCTAGTCCACGTTTTAGCCTGTTTACTATAACGCTAGTCCACCTTTTAGACTGTTTACTATAACACTAGTCTGCGTGTTAGCCTGTTTACTATAAGGCTGTTCTGCATATTAGCCTGTTTACTACAACGCTAGTCCGCATTTTAGCCTGTTTACTATAATGCTAGTCTGCGTTTTAGCCTGTTTACTATAATGCTAGTCCGCATTTTAGCCTGTTTACTATAATGCTAGTCTGCGTTTTAGCCTGTTTACTATAAGGCTAGTCTGCATTTTAGCCTGTTTACTATAATGCTAGTCTGCGTTTTAGCCTGATTGCTATAACGCTACTATGTGTTTTAGCATGTTTACTATAATGCTATTCTGCGTTTTAGCCTGTTTCCTATAACACTAGTCTGCGTTTTAATCTGTTTACTATACCACTAGACTGCGTTTTAGCACGTTTCCTATAACGCTAGTCTCTGATTTAGCACGTTTACTATAATGCTTGTCCATGTTTTAGCCTGTTTACTATCACACTAGTCCGTGTTTTGCCCTGTTTACTATAACACTAGTCCGTGATTTAGCCTGTTTACTATAACGCTAGTTTGCGTTTTAGCCTGTTTACTATAACGCTAGTCCGTGTTTTGGCCTGTTTATTATAACACTGGTCCGTGATTTAGCCTGTTTACTATAACGCTAGTTTGCGTTTTAGCCTGTTTACTATAACACTAGTCCATGTTTTGGCCTGTTTATTATTACACTGGTCCACGTTTTAGCCTGTTTACTATAATGCTAGTCCACGTTTTAGCCTGTTTACTATAACGCTAGTTCGCGTTTTAGCCTGTTTTCTATAATGCTAGTCCACGTTTTAGCCTGTTTACTATAACGCTAGTCCACCTTTTAGACTGTTTACTATAACACTAGTCTGCGTGTTAGCCTGTTTACTATAAGGCTGTTCTGCATATTAGCCTGTTTACTACAACGCTAGTCTGCATTTTAGTCTGTTTACTATAACACTAGACTGCATTTTAGCCAGTTTTCTATAATGCTAGTCCACTTTTTAGCCTGTTTGCTATAATGCTAGTCTGCGTTTTAGCCTGTTTACTATAATGCTAGTCCGCATTTTAGCCTGTTTACTATAATGCTAGTCTGCGTTTTAGCCTGTTTACTATAACGCTAGTCTGCATTTTAGCCTGTTTACTATAATGCTAGTCTGCATTTTAGCCTGATTGCTATAACGCTACCATGTGTTTTAGCATGTTTACTATAATGCTATTCTGCGTTTTAGCCTGTTTCCTATAACGCTAGTTTGCGTTTTAGCCTGTTTACTATAACGCTAGTCCATGTTTTGGCCTGTTTATTATAACAGTGGTCCACGTTTTAGCCTGTTTACTATAACGCTAGTCCGTGTTTTAGCCTGTTTACTATAACGCTAGTTCGCGTTTCAGCCTGTTTACTATAATGCTAGTCTGCGTTTTAGCCTGTTTACTATAACGCTAGTCTCCTATAAAATAGTCTAGTTTCCTATAACATAGTCTGCATTTTAATCTGTTTACTATACCACTAGACTGCGTTTTAGCACGTTTCCTATAACGCTAGTCTCTGATTTAGCACGTTTACTATAATGCTAGTCCATGTGTTAGCCTGTTTACTATCACACTAGTCTGTGATTTAGCCTGTTTACTATAACGCTAGTTTGCGTTTTAGCCTGTTTACTATAACGCTAGTCCATGTTTTGGCCTGTTTATTATAACAGTGGTCCACGTTTTAGCCTGTTTACTATAACATTAATCTGTGTTTTAGCCTGTTTACTATAACACTAGTCCGTGTTTTAGCCTGTTTACTATAATGCTATTCTGCGTGTTAGCCTGTTTACTGTAACGCTAGTTTGCGTTTTATCCTATTTACTCTAACGTTAGTCTGTGTTTTAGCCTGAGTACTTTAACACTCGTCTGTGTTGTCACCTGTTTCCTATAAGGCTAGTCTGTGTTTTAGCCTGTTTACTATAATGCCAGTCTGCGTTTTAACCTGTTTACTGTAATGCTAGTCTGTGTTTAGCCTGTTAACTGTAATGCTAGTCTGCACTTTAGCCTGTTTACTATAACACTAGTCTTCGTTTTAGCCTGTTTACTATAAGGCTAGTCTGCGTTTAGCCTGTTAACTGTAATGCTAGTCTGTGTTTAGCCTGTTAACTGTAATGCTAGTCTGCGCTTTAGCCTGTTTACTATAACACTAGTCTGGAGGAACTGCAGCAGTGAACGTGGTGGAACTTAAGAAGGAGATTCCATCCATCCATCTTCAACCGCTTACTCCTTTTCAGGGTCACGGGGGAACCTGGAGCCTATCCCAGGGAGCATCGGGCACAAGGCGGGGTACACCCTGGACAGGGTGCCAATCCATTGCAGGGCACAATTACATACACACTCACACACCCATTCATACATTACGGACACTTTATACACGCCAATCAGCCTACCATGCATGTCTTTGGACTGGGGGAGGAAACCGGAGTACCCGGAGGAAACCCCCGACACACGGGGAGAACATGCAAACTCCGCACACACATGGCCCTGGCGGGACTCAAACCCCGGATCCTGGAGGTGTGAGGCAGACGTGCTAACCACTAAGCCACCATGCGCCCCCATCTCAGAGGATTAATTGGCTAGATATCACGAGGGGGCGCCAACCCCAGGGGAAAGAAGGAGATTCCTCCTTGATATTAAAGAAGGAGGTCAAAACTTTTTGATGCTGCTCATGAGAAACCTTCCTGACAGGAAATCAAAATGAGAACCAACCCTCACCAAGGTTTCAATTCAATTCAATTTTATTTGTATAGCGCTTTTTACAACAGACTTTGTCTCAAAGCAGCTTTACAGGAATAGAAACACAGTATACACACAGTAAAAGGTGAGAAATTATCCCAACTGAGCAAGACACTGAGTGGCGACAATGGCAAGGAAAAACTCCCTAATACGTTTAAGAGGAAGAAACCTTGAGAGGAACCAGACTCAGAAGGGAACCCATCCTCATCTGGGTAACAACAGATATTCTTAAACAGACAATTATTGATCTATATGTAATCTGTTTGGCTTAAAAGAAGCCTTTGTCCCAGCAATCTGGATTTGGAGTAGATGAGAGCTCCATCCAGAAGTAGGACCTCCGAGACCGATCATACAGGTCCGGAGAGCAGAAAGGACCAGGATCTCCAACATCTCCAT
>JAFFST010024026.1:63180-80227 GCA_022414735.1 Noturus placidus | reverse complement strand
ATATTTGTTGTTACCCAGATGAGGATGGGTTCCCTTCTGAGTCTGGTTCCTCTCAAGGTTTCTTCCTCTTAAACATCTTAGGGAGATTTTCCTTGCCATTGTCGCCACTCAGTGTCTTGCTCAGTTGGGATAATTTCTCACTTTTACTGTGTGTATACTATGTTTATATTTCTGTAAAGCTGCTTTGAAACAATATCTATTGTAAAAAGTGCTATACAAATAAAAATTGAATTGAATTGAATTGAATTGAACTTGCAATTCCCAACCTTCAACCAGTAAAAGCCATGGGCTTAACCCATGATGGTGTCCAGGGCACTGGTCAAGGAAGTACACCATTTGAATATGCCTGGGCCGACCCAGATCATTTTGTTAACTTTTATGCTGAGTTATGTACATTTTTGCAGCAAAGAACTTGAGGGAAACAGAATATTTCACATGTGGCTAACACTAAACAACATGCCCATGAATCCTCTAGATTATTTTAATTGGTTTCCAGAGTGAATGGGAAAACAATACACATTTGCCTTTAACCGGAAAACATTCCATTTTATTTACTGTACTGTATCACGATGATGGTGCTTATAGTTTTTTTGGACATTAGAGATTAAGTTCCTGTTGTATGTTAGTGCATGCTGGGATATTTAGTCAGGAATTTCTGTTAGTAAAAACTTAGGGTAATGCTGAAGTTCAGATATGTGTTTAGTGTGTATTATTTTTAGTTAATACATCACATTCCGTACATATTACATCTCCTGACGATCCTCATTCCATCATTTCCTTTCAACATACTACGTGGCAGAGACATAATATTTAAATTGAAGTGTTCTCTTATCATGCATGATGGTAGATTTACTTTATTAACCCCATCTAGTCTGTGTTTCCCTTCTGTCTTTCATGTGGATGATGATGAGCACGACACTGTCTGCATGGAGCATCCGCTGCCTGAAGCATTACATTTACATTACATTTATTCATTTAGCAGACGCTTTTATCCAAAGTGACTTACAAATGAGAGCACACTCACACACCAATGGTAGCAAAGCTGCCATGCAAGGTGCTAGCTGTCCATTGGGGGCAACTTAGGGTTCAGTGTCTTGCCCAAGGACACTTCGGCATGGGATCACCTGGGCCGGGATTCGAACCACCAACCCTACGATTAGTGGCCAATCCGCTCTACCAACTGAGCCACAGCCGCCATTAGAGGCGGTGGCTAAAAACGTTATGGGCAACGCATTCATGCATTCACCCTAACCCTTTATGCTGCGAAAGTCAAATCTACTCAGCCCATTTATTGCAAGCAATATACGCTATAAGCAGAAAAGGAGTTATACAACCGGTGGCATACAAAAGGAGGCATACAACCGGTGATTGATTCTTTACTTGTTGCTCTCACACATGCTTGTCATCTCTTTAAGGGTAAGACTGTTACTATTTACATTGATTCACGTTATGCTTTTGGTGTCGCACATGATTTTGGTAAGATATGGCATGCTTGTGATTTTCATGCTGCTGATGGTAAACCCATATCGTTTGTCATGCTCATTTCTGATTTTTTAGAAGCCTCACTGATACCTGACATGCTTACTATTGTTAAGGTTAAATGTCATGACTCCTCTAACACAGAACAGACCCCTGGTAATTCACATGCTGATGAAGTAACTAGGTGGGCCTCAAAAGAGCCCCTTTGTCCAGAATAATGTCACCATTTTTCACATATTTTCAGATTATCTTACTCCTTGTGACATTGATATATATATATATATATATATATATATATATATATATATATATATATATATATATATATATTTTACAAACACAGGCCTCTCCAGATAACCTCAGATTTTGGTCTTTGGAAGATTGTTCCCCATCGCCCGCGGATAGTATGCCCTGATGGCCATCTCGCTCTTCCGTCTTTTGTCCTTCCATTCTACGTGTGCGATTTTCACGATGTTGCATGAAGAGGGGTGATCTCTGCGATAACATCAAGGTTTTGTATACGAGACACTCACAAAACTGTTTAGTCCTCTTGGGCATGGAGTTCACCAGAGCTTCACAGGTTGTCACTGGAGTCCTCTTCCACTCCTCCATGACGACATCACAGAGCTGGTGGATGTTAGAGACATTGTGCTCCTCCACCTTCCGTTTGAGGATGCCCAAATTTACACTGTTACACAAGCTGTACACTCACTACTTTACATTGTAGCAATGTGTCATTTCTTCAGTGTTGTCACATGAAAAGATATCATCAAATATTTACAAAAATGTGAGGGGTGTACTCACTTTTGTGAGATACTGTATATAATATGCTTTCTGTATCATTAAACTAAGAAGCTTTCACTGAATGATGGTGTCGGCGTGACTTCTTGTCGGTGTGAGCTCGGCTGAGAGGAATCAGTCTGTGCAGAGTGATGCCTCATCCTGGGCGTCAAGGAGGTCATTTATGTGCTGCTCCTGTTCGCAGCACAGCTGCACCAAGGCCTGATGCTGGTTCTGGTGCAGGGTGGCGAGGGTCCGGACAAGTTCGGCCAGCGGTAAAGACTCCATGGCGCCTCCTTCTCCTCCCAGGTTTCGGCATCAGTGTGACACCTTTTAAAGTCAGGCAAGAAGAAGAATAACAGAGGCAGACTTAACACTCTGGTTCTTTATTCCTTTATGTATATGTTACAACCCGCTATATTTGGAAGGATATATATGTGTGTGTGTGCGTGTGTGTGTGTGTGTGTGTGTGTGTGTGTGTGTGTATATGTGTGTGTATATATGTATTATTTATTTTGGGAGAGGGTTCTGTTTTTTCTCTGTTTCTTGTTTAGGTAGTTAGGGGAGAAAATTTGTATTTTCTTTTCTTTCCTTTTAGGTAAGTTAGCTACCTAAATATAGAACTCTTTTGTTTGTTATTTTGGCCTTGGCCCACCCTGAAGATATCCCGGTTTGCTTTATTTATACAGTACATGTATATATTCTGTGTCACTTTGCCTCAAATACCTCAAATTGCTGAACAATCTGGTGTTTTGGTGTTATTCCTCGTTCCCACACTTACACTTAAAAATAATCAATTAATGCGAATTGCGAGCTGGTTACTCTGTGCGCCCCTAGACTAGGTCGTAACATATATTAGTAAACATTCCCCTCAGGTATGCCCTCCTTACCACTCTCCTTCTCCTGCTCTGCAGGAGATTCACAAATAAGCGCTTGTCCATGCCCCTGCCTTTACAGAGGGTTTATGAGATTGAAATCATCCAACTTTTTCAAATGTTGTATGTAAATATTTTTGTTTGTTGATATTGTTTGTAATAACTTGTAAAAATTATATATACGGTTGGGGAACTAAGTAGCGAATGCATCAACATTTTTTTCAGTAAATATATTTCCAATGAGGCTATTCACATGAAATAATCACTACCATGCGATGAAAAACAGCCCCACACCATCATGCCTCCACCTCCAAACTTCACTGTTGGTATACTGTTTTAAGGGTGATGTGCAATGCCATTTCTTCTCCAAACATGGTGTGTATTATGACAGCCAAATAGTTCAATTTTGCTCTTGTCTGACCAGACTACACTCTCCCAGTATTTCATAGGCTTGTCCAAATGAGTTGTAGCAACCTTTAAATGAGCTTTTACATGCCTTTTCTTTAGTAATGGAATCTTGTCGGGTTAGCAGTGGAGTGCGTTGCCTGTTCTTTTCTCTGTGATGATGGTACCTGCTGCCTACAAGTGTTTCTGGAGCTCTTTCCAAGTGGTTCTTAGCTCTTGGGATACTCTTATGACTATAAGAGTAGTCCAAAGAGTAGCTCAGAAATCCTGCGAATTGCTCCTGTGCGTAGCCAGTATGACGGAGTAATGATGTTTCCACTTGCAGATAATGGCCCTAATGGCACTTTTTGGAAGATTCCGAAGTTTTGAAATATATCTGTATCTGATTCTATCAATATGTTTTTCAACAATAAGTTTGCGAAGGTCTTGGGAGAGCTCTTTGCTTTTACCCATCATGAGAAGTTTCTTGCTTGACACCTTAGTAATGAAACGTCTTTTACAGACAATCAATTTACTAACCCAGCTGATATTAATTTGCACAGATAGGAAGTATAATTACTTATGTATTTCAGCTGGTGTATGCAAGTTCGCTGCAGTATGACTTTGTTCCCACCCTGATTGTAAAACAAAACATTATTGGTTGGAGCGAGAACGTGCTACGATTGGTTACTGCAATGTGGCCATTGGCTTGAATAGCTATTTGTGGATTTATGTGCAGTCTCAACACAAGAACTGCTTCAAAACTAGTGATGGAAAGTTCGGATCATTATACTGACTCGGATCTTTGAATCTCGTTCAGCAAAATGAAAGAAACGTTTTCCGAGTCATTTTGTTCATTTCAGAAGAATATAATTTAAATGTTACATGTTAAATTCCCCCAACACATCTGGTACTCAATAAACTATAAAATAAATTATAGGCTAATGCAACCAAAGCTAAATTATGTGAAACATAAATTATTAATTAAAAGCTTAGCTGGGATTTCAGGCCATGCAAGGAAGGACGAACGACTCAAACCCAAAGACTGAAGATGTGACCTAATCATTTCTGTTTCCTGTACAGAGCCTACGGGAATGTTGCAGCAAATCACTCTCCTAGACAACTTCATTTTGAACTAAACGTTCATGAACGACACCACTATTCAAAACCCACAAATGCGTGCAGCAATCGAGAAATGAATGCCAGGTAGAGTTGTGTTTGTGACATGAAAACATATTTGTAAAAAAATAAAAAAATGAATTCTCAAATCTCATTTCATTTATTTGTGAATTTAATTCATTTTTTTGTGAAACTCCTAACATATATATGGATCTCATTCTATTTATTTGTGAATTTGTTTAATTTTTGTGAATTTTGCTCCAATTATTTGTAGATCATAATCAGTTTATTTGGAAATATAAAACAATTCTAACCCAGTACTAGTAATAGTAAAATTTTGACTGTGCTAATAGGATCATCCATTTTTAAACCAGTCTGACTGTTTGTTGGTGTCTGCTGATGTCTGTTGGTGTGTGTTTGTGTCTGTTTGTGTCTACTGATGTGTATTGGTGTGTCTGTTGGTGTGTGTGTTGATGTTTGTTGGTGTCTGTTGGTGTTTGTGTTGATGTTTGTTGGTGTCTGCTGATGTTTGTTGGTGTTTGTTGGTGTCTGCTAATGTCTGTTGGTGTGTGTTGATGTCTGGTAGTGTTTGTGTTGATGTTTGTTGGTGTCTGCTGATGTCTGTTGGTGTGTGTGTTGATGTCTGCTGGTGTCTGTTGGTGTGTGTCTTAGTGTGTTGGTGTTTGTTAGAGTCTGCTGGTGTGAACATTGCAGTCATGTTTCCCAATGTTGTTCCGTGCCTGTCCATGCAGTGTGAACCAGGCTTAAGATCTATAAATCTCTAACTTTACAAGGGCAAATAAAACTGAGAGAAACGACGGCCTATCTTGATGCTCTTTAAATGAACTGATGGAAGCGTTTCTTAAAATCGTCGCGTGAATTGAAGGGGGGACTGGCACCCTGTCCAGGGTGTACCCCGCCTTGTGCCCGATGCCTCCTGGGATAGGCTCCAGGTTCCCCGTGACCCTGAAAAGGAGTAAGCGGTTGAAGATGGATGGATGGATGGAATTGAAGGGGGCGGAGCTTCCAGAGGTGCCTGGAATGTTGGGGGGGGGAAAGCAGTATCAGTGGTCGGATGGACTGAACGTCGTTCACCGTCAGGACGGTGGCTTTAACCTAGCGCTTTAAATAGAATCACAACAATCTCCAGTTTCTGTGTTGGTAAACTACTTGGATTTCATCTACTAATGTTAAAGGTAAGGTCATTTTTCATGTAGTAAATTAAGTAAGAGGCAGCATCCAGTTACGAGCAAGTGTTTGTATTAGCTTTGTGTTTCTGTTGCATCCAGGGTAAGGATTTTGTCTGGGATAAATCAACAAAATAAAAGTAGAATGAACGTTTCGGATTCTGCTGGAAAACTGTCTTCGTTGTCTTTAAATATGAAATTTTCCCCTTTCGCATAACATCGGCTAGCCTACTTTTTGTGATGGTCTAAGTAGGCTATGTTATTTGATTTTGTCGCTTTCTCTCTCTTTCGATATAAAATGAGAGAACCATTGTCTTTGAGCTTTTATTTTACTAGCATTTCTTACAAGTCGACAAAAAAGCATTTATATGCTTATGACCGAGTCTACGATCGGACACTGACCTGGTCCATATTTGTCGTAGGCTAATAGAAAGAAACAGGCCTTTTACCTTTTTGTTAATGTGCTCCTGTTCTCACGGAAATGTTTTTTTTTTCTTCATTCAAGCTTCACACATGAAGATGCAGCCAAATCAAATACCGTGAAATAGATTCCAGGAACTGTTAATTTTTTCTGAACTAAAAAAATGAAATTGGAAAAATATATTTATTGTATCTCTCCGAGGCCGTTGAAGTGACCCCTGTTACATGGACTGTAGTATTCCATAACGTAAGTGTTCTGGCGACATTAGCTTCGCAGTACTGATGCACCGAAAGGTTGCAATATGTAAGTGACAGAACACTAATAATTGCATCCTACCTCATTTAACACAAATGTTTCTCTTGGGTTTTGATGACTCATGTCATTCGCATGATCTAACAACGCCAATCATTTTGATCAACACAATGGAGGTCAGTTTTAAATATGTTTAGTCACATCAAATGGAGGGCACAATCCAATTAAATGCTATGTAGTAGGGGTGTAACGATGCACTCCGGCCATGATTCAGTTCTCAAAATGTTTTAAGCAAAATTTGAATTAAAAAATTAAGACTGAAAAGACTGATTTTATTTTTTTTAATTATTTCTGAATCAGAAACAGTGCAAAACAATGTGCATTGTTGTCTCTATCTATCTATCTATCTATCTATCTATCTATCTATCTATCTATCTATCTATCTATCTATCTAATGAACAAAGGTGTACAAAAATGTAATACATGTTTACTGTAACTTAAATAATGGTAAATGGCGCACTTGTATAGCGCTTTTATCCAAAGCGCTTTACACTGTGCCTCATTCACCCATTCACACACACACCAATGGTAGCAGAGCTGCCATGCAAGGTTCTAACTTGCCATCAGGTGCAACTTTGAGTTCAGTGTCTTGCTCAAGGACACTTCGGCATGTGGAGTCATATAGGCTGGGACTCGAACAGCCAATCCTATGATTAGTAGACAACCCGTGCTACCACCTGAGCCACAGCTGCCCACACCTTAAAAATAAATGTATAAATTCTCCCAAAAGATCTGATCAAATAAACAAAGTGTCTGACCTTGGGACTAAATAACTTTACTGAAACATAATGAGCACTGTAGCAGAAGCTCCAAAGATTTCCATGGCCTTCTGTGTTGTTTGAAAGCTACTGAAGAGCTCTTTTTGACTGTTATAGTGTTGTCATGTAACCATATAGGCTAATGTGTCATTTTTGTTGCTCATTGCAATATGGAGTTATCAGGCTGTTAGACTTCACACGTGCAGATCTTGCAGGCTCTTCAAGAAATAATGCGAAAAGCTGGGATTTTAGAAGACCATGCACACTGACAAATAAGGCGAGAGTGTGTGTTTATAGACCATGGAGATTTCCTTGCTAATAATGATGATGATTTCCAAGAGCCATTCTTTTATATATATCTGCCGAGTTGTCCCCAGGTTTAGACAGAACAGCGTTGTGAAATCGGGCAATACCTGTCCACCTACAGATTTTAACAATACTGGAATACCAGTTGCTTCCAATGAGAATTAACTGATGGGTCAGGAATATCCCAGCCATCCTTAAACTTTTATGCCAGGTGTATATTGGTTGGCATACTTAAACTGATAAATCAGGACATCAGATTTTCTTACATGGAAGTTCAACAGGCCAATGCCAAAGTGCAATTTGCATCAATGTCTGGTTTCCCATATGTAATTGGATCAATTTGACTGCACTTATGTCGCTATAAGGGTGCTATAAGTCAGAATGAAGCTGATTTCGTCATTCGAACGCAGTTATGTTCTGTAAATGTATCAGTCATATGTGATGCCATTTAAAATAAAGTTCACAAACTGAGTGTTACAAATATAAATTTCAGACCAATATGTTACACAACTGTTTTCTCCAAAACAGAAAAAGATCCCAATACACATACACACACCAGAATATATATTATTAATTTAGAACCGTGATTTAATTCTGTGCTCTTTGTGCATCCATAAAAAAATTATAAATAAATACTTGTATACAATATATATATATATATATATCTCAAACAAAAAAGATATGTTTAAAGATTGTTGCCCTATCAACCGATTCAACATAGGGAGTGACCATTGTCTAGTACGTGCTAAGCTACCACAAAGAACGAACAAAATTAATTAAACAAGTATCAACAAAAGTCAGCGCAGAACAATTATTCATAAAACAAAACGACTTTCAACTAAAACTATCCAATAGATTTTAAATTTTACAAAAATTAAATGATATGGACATTTCATCTCAGAATGAGGCCATCACTTGACACCTGTTAGACGCTGCACATGAGGTGGCTCCATCTACAAAATGCAATACATCTCCAAGGATATTGACGAAAACCGAACAAGCGAAGAGAAATGAAACAATCCAGAATAACTGACAAAATTGAATATGTGGAACTGTGCAAAACAGTCAGGAAATGCATCAAATCAGACATTCGCAGGTTTAATACTAAATTAATCACCAAAACCTTAGTAGAAAATCTCAGCCTGAAAAAACTGAAAAGATGACTCATATTTGCCAAGAAACTCATACCATCACTGAAACTGGAAGATGGCTCCAATACAACAACCAAACAACAGTTGATGGATAGAATAAACCCATAGTTAAAATACTTGCTAAACTTTTTACCACCTGTCTCAACAAATATACAATACCTGACCAATGGAAAAATGCCGATGTCCTACTACTGCACAAAAAAGGAGGTGCTAAAGACCTAAGAAATTACCATTCAATAAGCCTTCTATCTATAATTTACAAAATTTTCACAAACATCAACAACAAAAGACTTGAAACATCACTAGATTTTGCACAAACACTAGAACAAGCTGGGTTTAGGAAAAATACATTAGGTCACATACAAGCCCTTCAACAGGACATTGAGTGCCACAATGAGTTTAATCTACCACTTTGTCTAGCTTTTGTCAATTACTATAAAAATGCAAAAGCTACAATTCAGTTAAATAACGTTAAAGTGGAAATCAAAATACAAAAAGGTGTCCTCCAAGGAGATACCATATCGCCCAAACTTTTTTCGGTCTGCCTAGAAGAAATCTTCAAAAAACTCGACTGGGAGGACAAAGGAATCAAGATCAGTGATCAGTTTGCAGATGACATAATTCTATTCTCAGAAACCCCAGAAGAACTACAACAACTACAACTAGACTTAAATGAAGCAAGCAAATCATCATGGCTAAAAATTAACCTACAAAAAACCCAAGTTATGTTCAATAATAGGGTTCAACCAATACCAATTAAAATACAGGGAAAACTATTGGATCAAGTAAACAGTTACATATATCTATCTATACATATAACACATCAATGGAAATGAATGGCCTTGAAGAAGTCAACAGGAGGGCAAGATTAGGATGGCAAACTTTTGGCCACCTCAATTTCATCTTCAAACACAACTTTCCTATATGTCTCAAAAGAAAAGTATTTGATCATTGTGTTCTCCCTGCTCTTACCTATGGATGTGAAACCTGGACCTCAAATACTAAAATAATTAAAAAACTAAGGGTCACTCAATGAAGCATGGAATGCCGCATGCTAAAGACATGCTATTAGACCAAAACTAGTCTTGTGTGGGTGCGAAGTCAAACCAAAGTAATGGACATAATCAAAAAGGTGAAAACATTAAAGTGGAAGTGGGCAGGACACATAGCAAGAATGAAAGACCAAACATCTGCAGTCCTAAATTGGACTCCAGGTGGGCTGATGACATTAGAAAGTTCACTGGAATCAACTGGCAACAAAGGGCACGGGATCCTAGTTGGTGGTGGCATTCAACAGAGGCCTACACCCTGCAGTGGGCCGAGAACGGCTGGAGAGAAGAGAAGAGAAGATATATGAGGGAGAGAGATAGGTAGATATATATATATATATATATAAAATAGATATCTTATATATAATATATAATCTCTATTTATATTAAATAGATATATTTAACTGTTTATGACAGACCTCCTGATTAAAGATTACCGTATTTTCTGCACCATAAGGCGCACCGGATTATAAGGCGCAGTCTCAATTACGGGGTCTATTTCTGTACTTGACCAATACATAAGGCGCACCGTGTTCTAAGGCACGTGCTAAAACATACGGTTGTTACGCCTCGGCCCGCAGATGGCACCCCAGCATGAACTAACTATAGATATGTGACCTATTGTTTTGGATTCGGTGATATATCCCAGCTGTGTCATGTTTGGTTTAATTATGTTGAGTATTTATTCCCCTCGGGGCTAAGAGCACATTGTGCATTATTCTTCTTTGTTTGAAGGTCTGTCTGTTTGCCTATGGTTAGCCTTAACCGAAGCCAGTATGGTTAGCCTTAGCCGGGTATGCTAAGCGGTGCTTGTTTGTTTGTTTTGTTCTTAAATAAAAATGGTTCTCCTGCACTTATTTAAACCCCTCGGGGTTTAGAGCACATTGTGCGTTCTTGTTCTTTATTTGAAGGTCTGTCTGTTTGCCGAATGAAGCCAGTATGGTTAGCCTTAGCCGAAGCCAGTATGGTTAGCCTTAGCCGGGGATGCTAAGCGGTGCTTGTTTGTTTGTTTTGTTCATAAATAAAGACAGTGCTCCTGCACTAATTTAAACCCCTTGGCGCTAAGAGCACATTGCGCGTTATTGTTCTTTGTTTGAAGGTCTGTCTGTTTGCCGAATGAAACCAGTAAGGTTAGCCTTAGCCGAAGCCAGTATGGTTACCCTTAGCCGGGGATAATAAGCGGTGCTTGTTTGTTGGTCTTTATTTAAGAACTCCAACTTCGTGACAACGGTCTACAAAAAAAAGGTCACGGAAGCAAAACAGTGAGTTCAGCTGGACTTTATTCAACAAATGTTGTTTTGCTGCATACCGGTAGTATACCTACCAGAAGCGTGGCGGAGGTAAGCGTACGTACTGTACGTATCACGTAATGTTCTCTGATTGGTTTATTGCTGCCAGCGTACGTAGTGTACGTATTATGTCCCTGTGTTAGCGGGAAATGGTCCAACAGTCAATCAAGCGGAGCGTTTACCAAAGTCGCACATTTTTACAGATTTTGGAACATAAGGCGCAACGGATTATTAGGCGCACAGCAGATTTTTGAGAAAATTTAAGGCTTTTAGGTGCGCCTTATAGTGCAGAAAATACGGTAAACAAAAAAAGATTGGTATCTGGATCGGTATCGGTCGTAAAAATCGTGATCCAGATAGCAATCTTTTTTTTCTTTTATCTTCAATCACTTTAAGGCACAGATCTGGGGAAGGGTACAGAAACATTTCCGCAGCATTGAAGGTCCCAATGAGCACAATGGCCTCCCTCATCCATAAAAGGAATAAGTTTGGAACCAGCAGGACTCTTCCTAGAGCTGGCCGCCCAGCCAAACTGAGCGCTTGGGGGACAAGGGCCTTAGTCTGGGAGGTGACCAAAAACCCGAGTAGCACAGATGGAAGCTTTTGCCAAAAGGCACCTGAAGGACTCTCAGACCAAAGGTTGAACAAAGATTGAACTTTTTGGCCTGATTGGCAAGCATCATGTCTGGAGGAAACCAGACACCACTCATTACCTGGTCAATACCATCCTTACAGTAAAGCATGTTGGTGGCAGTATCATGCTGTGGGGATGTTTTTCAGCGGCAGGAACTGGGAAACTAGTCAGGATCAAGGGAAAGATGAATGCAGCAATGTACAGAGACATCCTTGATGAAAACCTGCTCCAGAGTCCTCCGGACCTCAGACTGGGGCGAAATTTCATCTTCCAACAAGACAACGACCCTAAGCACACATCCAAGATAACAAAGGAGTGGCTACAGGACAACTCTGTGAATGTCCTTGAGTGACCCAACAAGAGCCCAGACTTGAACCCGATTGAACATCTCTGGAGAGATCTGAAAATGGCTGTGCACCGACGCTCCCCATCCATCCTGATGGAGCTTGAGAGATCCTGCAAAGAAGAATGGGAGCAACTGCCCAAAAATAGGTGTGCCATGCTTGTAGCATCATACTCAAAAAGACCTGAGGCTGTAATTGGTGCCAAAGGTGCCTTAACAGAAAAGTGAGAAAAAGACTGTGAATACTTATGTACATGTTCTTTTTTTTTGTTTTTTTATTTTTAATAAATTTGCAAAGATTTCAAACAAACTTCTTTCACGTTGTCATTATGGGGTATTGTTTGTAGAATTTTGAGGAAAATAATTAATTTAATCCATTTTGGAATAAGGCTGTAACATAAAAAATGTGGGAAAAATGAAGCGTTGTGAATACTTTCCGGATGCACTCTACACAAAATACACAGAGCAGTTCAAGCTCCAGCCCAGAGCCATGAAAGCGGAAAATGGCTAATAGTGTAGCTTTAAATATATTTAGGAAGAATAGACTTCAAAAACTGAACATTTGAGGTGTATTGTATTTGTTTACAAGGTGGAACAGGTTAACAGTTGTTTTTTATATATATAAAAAATATATAATTTTTTATAAAATTAACTGAAAATATTACATTTGGAAATTCTTTCAATTGTGGCATAATGTATTACTGGGTAAGACCCTTTAACCAACTTCATGCTGTTAAAAATGTTCTATTTAAGTGTTGATTGGATTGAACAGGGTTTGCCGTAATCAGGCTTTGTTGCATCTAATCCAGTTGCACCCCATTATGAATGAAATGTAATAGATTTGGTGAATTAGTAACCATGGGGGCAAATACATTTTCACATAAGCCTAGTTTGTATCTGATAACATTTTTGCTTTAATAAATAACTATCATTTAAAACTGTATTTTGTGTTTACTTGGGTTGCCTTTGTTTAATTGGAGATTTTTTTTAAATTTTCATTTCTAAAAACAATTTAGTGTGAGATGTACACAAAAACAGAAGAAATATTTTTTTCACAACACTGTTCCTAAATTCAATCAGACCCTAATACGGTGGACATAGCGTAACTAGAGGGATTCACTACTACCTGTACACCTGGAAATGGATTATTATAGAGTTGTCACCATGACGATAGGGTAGACTGCACACTCATAATACATCAAGAAAAAAAAATCACATTTTGCTGTTTTGTCAGTGGAAGTTAAAGAACGATAATTTCTTCAGTTCAGATATGTGATTCTAAAAAAAAAAAAAGCCATAATGAACAAAACTTGTTTACTATTAACGGTTAGCTTTGCATAGACACCTGCACTCACAACGGCCCTTTGTGGATAAGATTGGACACCTCTGTGCTAAGTGTTCTCCATGTTTTAGGATATTGCTTAGGTCTGTTCAGTGCACCTCATAACTGCTAATCTTGATAAGTTTTATGGGACTTGTCTTTCTATATTTTATGGGATTTTTCCCCTCTGTTTCTAAATATTAATGCAGTTTCCCATTTTTTTTTTCTACATTTTGCAGATTCAACTCCACCAGGGTGTGCACTATATTAGCTCATCTTTCTGCAAAGAACACTGCCTATCTAAGCCTTATTGTCCATCATCCAGTCTTATTACTGAAATTATTTTTGTCTGTCATTGACCTAGTCAATCCTGAGGAAATATGGACTTAGGCTAAAGATTGGTCCTTTGCCCCACTGAAACTTGTCATTTGCCCTTTGCCATCTCTGAAGCTTGAGAAGGAATCCCTCCTCCTTACAACCTATTACAATGTAATTAATAGGGAATTTGTGGTCCTGCTTTCCCCACCAGCTATAAACCGGGTTTCATCTTAAGCAAAGACCTGGCATAGACAAGACAATTCTGTAGACCTCAGTGACTGGAGGCCTTTAGGTCTCCTCTAAAGACATGCAGTCTTCAGAGGAGCTGTTTAACATGAAACTTAAGTCCTTGCATGGAAACAAAGAAACTCCAGCTACCAGCCTGCAGTGCAAGTATAATGGGGTAGGAAAAGTCAATGGCACATCTGCCATGCCTAAAATGGGGGTACGTGCCAAGATATCAGAATGGCTGCCCAAAAAAGAAGGCTGGGAGAATCTATATGAAGCAAACTATGAGAGAGTTCAAAATGGACAGCCAGACCAAAGCATAGAGATCACTGACGTGAATGAAGCACCCTTGGAACTTGATCATCCTGACACAAAATATTCACTGAGTGAACTTTTGAGTCAGTCCCCTTTAAAGGGACTTCATCCTATTCGACAGCGAAGCAACAGTGATGTGACTATAAGTGATATAGATGCTGAGGATATAAAGCATCAAAAAGCTGTCAACCCCAACACTGGTGCCTCATTGCATCGGGAGTATGGCAGCACTTCCTCTATTGACCAACAAGGCCTAAGTGGGGATGGAGTCCTTGCACTGTTAAAGGGTTATAGAGTAGATAAATTAGATCATCTGAATACATACTCAATTGGTTTCCCAGAGCTGTGTTACGACAATGCACTCTCACCTAGCTTGCAGACAGCAGCTCAGATTGCACGTGGAGAGATCATTTGTATCTCAGGCTATGACTATTCAGGCAGTTCCCTTCTCTACAGTCAAGAAAGAGAGAAGTCCTTTGTGCATCGGCTCAAGTCAGAGTCATCTGAGACATCTCTATTCCGGAAGTTGAAAACTATTAAAAGTGAGCACGATGGTCTCCGCCTCTCAATAGAGCAGGAAGACCGGTGGTCTCTTGGTGTTCCGAAATGCTTTGCTCACTATGATGTGCAGAGTGCACTCTTTAATGTTAGTGATGCTGTGGCAAATCAAGTCAGCCTTGGTCATAGGAAGAACACCACTACTGGTGCCTCTGCTGCTTCACAGTATCAAGTCCCATGTAGTGGTCCAGTATGTGGAAATAATAGTGGAACTGCACCAATGTTTGAATCTCTGCAGGGCAGCCATGAAGAGTTGAAGCCAAAACAGAATATTGATGCAGATGAGGGTGATGGAAAGAGCAGTGGGCTAGTACTAAGTTGCCCACATTTCCGGAATGAGATTGGTGGTGAGGGTGAAAGGAGGATTTCTCTGTCCAGAGCCAACAGTGGAGGAGAAAGCTGCTCCTTTGAGTCCTCATTAAGCTCTCACTGCACCAATGCTGGTGTTTCTGTGCTGGAAGTACCTCGGGAAAATCAACCAGTTCATCGTGAAAAAGTGAAACGATACATCATTGAGCACATTGACTTGGGGGCATACTATTATCATAAATATTTCTATGGAAAAGGTAAGCATTGTTTGCTCTTATTATTATTATTATTATTATTATTATCATTATTTATTATTATTATTATGATCTAGGATGGGAAATACAGGATGCAGTGCAAATGTCTCCATTAGAGGGGATTCTGTGTAATAGTATGCCAAGGCTAGGGATATGAACATTATTAATCTACTGTATGTTGTCCCACTATTTTTCAATTCTCCTTAATGTTTTTAGGAAATAAAGTGTTATATGATAGAATTCAGTTTAGGATTGGGTTTTCTTTCTTTATTTCTCTTTGTTTCTCAATTTGTTTCCCATTCTTATGCTCTGGAAAACAATTACTGAACTTCTGCTTATTTAGGCAATCTCAACCATGCTTGGTTATGGGACATACATATTTGCTTTCTGTACACATGGCCATCATGTAGAAAACATTTACACTGTTTCCCATTCACTCTCTCTCTCACACACACACACACACACACACACACACACACACACTTCACAAGCCTCTCATCAGGAGCAACTTGGGGTTTCCGTGCTTTGCCCAGGGACACTTCGACATGTGGGCCAGGGATCGAACCTCCAACCCTGCGATTAGTGAACAATCTACTCTACTACCTGAGCCACAACATCCGTCTGTTAAAATAATACCTAGAGTTGTTTCACAAATAATCACATTTGAATGTCCATTAGAGGTGGCACAAATGGTTGTTGACTAATTATTTTGTAAAATTTGGCAAGTAGTCAGGAACATGCTATAGGAATGTATATCTTGTCTATGGGATTTGACAGTGGCGTTTCACAATAGCATTATATATTATTAGAGCCTTAATTAATCACTGTATGGGTCATAACTACCCAGTTTCGGAAGAAAAAAGCTATTTCAAAAAGTTTCTGCAGTGTCCAAAAACCTTTTGTGTGTCCAAAAGCACAAACTAGAATCAATTCCATTATTTACTCTATTTATTCATTCTGATTCAGCCCCATTGATGTAGATGGGAGTGTGTCTACGCCTTTGAGGGTGAAGTGAGGGTGACTACTTCCGCACTTTAAGTTTATGGCAGCTATATTTATTATTATTATTATTATTATTATTATTATTATTATTAATATTAATAATAATAATAATAATAATAATAATAATAATAATAATAATAATATCATCAGTAACCCAGAGCCTTAGCCGCCAAGCCACCACTGCCCCGATTATTATTATGATGGCCCAAATACACCAAATATGTGGCTATAGTGCCACCAACAGCTCAAACTTTGGCCAAATTTCAAAGTATTTTTTTGCCTATAACTTTTGAACTGTGTGGCCAAAAAGCCTATGAGGGATCTTAGACTTAGTTAAAAACCTGATTTTTCGCTATTCCTCCTACAAATGTTGTCCAGATTTAACCAAACATCTTCAGAGCAATCCGCACAAAAGTTAAATAGAATTTTGATTTACAAAACCGTTTGCTTGTAACCAACAAATTTATCAATTTGTATAGCGCTTTTTACAATGGTACATTGTCTCAAAGCAGCTTTTACATGTATCATTTTTACATTTACAAGCAACTTACTAATGAGAGCACATTCACACACCAATGGTAGCAGAGCTGCCATGCAAGGTGCTAGCTTGCCATTGGGGGCAACTTAGGGTTCAGTGTCTTGCCCAAGGACACTT
>JAFFST010024026.1:32127-42512 GCA_022414735.1 Noturus placidus | reverse complement strand
ATTTAAATAGATTTGTAGGAATTGGATCCAGCAAGCAAGTGGTTGATTTCATGCTGGATACCTCCCTTGTGAGAGCATCAGAATCAAGCAGAGAGAAATGAGTAAAAGAAACAACAGTGAACCCAGATGGAGAAAGGAGTGAAGTGGCACAGTCAGGGTTAGCAGAAATTTCTTTGCGAACATTGACAATCTTTGAATTAAAAAACTGAAGGAAAGAGTCACAGAGCTGCTGAGAAACAGGCAAAGTGGTTACAGCATTAACATGAAGCAATTTGTTTATGGTTTGGAACATTTGTCTAGGATTAAACATTTTTAAATTAACAAATTTAATTTACAACATTTTTAAATTAACAAATTTAACAAATTAACATTTGTCTAGGATATATGCATACTAAATCAGCCTCTTAATAGCTAACAGCTGATGGCAATACAGACACACGTGAAACAATAACCAATGTCAGAACACGGAGGAGACAAAACAGAAATATATACAAACACACGTGTCGAACTGTTATGAATGTCAACAAAGGAAAGAGCAGGTGCTTCAAGGAGGAGTCATGACAACTAGCAAACCCTGTTTCAAACATAATTTCTTAACTTGAATGTGTATATATTTGCATGAAGATGGTGGCAAATTTGCGGAAATTCAAATTCACAGAGTCAACCAAATCTAGGCCCAGCACCACCTCGGCCGCGAGTTCTGCTGCCTCTCCGGGCTCGGAGCCCCCGCCCCGAACAACCAGGAGTTAGACGCTGAATCCTTGAAGACGGATATCCTGCTTTCACCAAGGGCCTACATTGCTGCGGTGATAAAAAAAAAACTGAGCTGAAAAGTGCACTTGCTGAAGGTTTCGACTTTCTTAAGAACGAGTTGCAAGAAATGAAAGCAGAAATACAAAACAATACGGCCGCAATTCACTCCGACATTGACGAGATGAAAGCTACAATTAAAGAGGTGAAAGGTGGGCTAATGACCTGGTCGGATGACATGGCAGTTTTACAGACTACGGTGAATGACCTGGCAGTAGAGCTGACTGTGAGGACATGGAGGGTAGACTGAGGAGATGTAATATCAGAATTCTGGGGGTGGCGGAAGCGAATGGATCCAGCTCTACAACATCAGTCGAGGAGCTACTGAGAGAAATACTACAGCTGGATAGAGCTGTGCTTGTGGACCGTTCTCATAGACGCCTGGGTCCTGTGAGGAAGGATGGGAAACCACGAGCCATCATAGCCAAACTCCACTACTACCAGGACTGTGTTGAGGTACTGAGCCGGGTGAGCTCTCGAGCCCCGCTCCGGCGTAATGGTGAGATGATTGCTATCTTTCCGTATTATACCGCGAGTGTTGCTAAGGCCAGGGAGGCTCGTCTCCGTATTACGTTTAACGGAAAGGGAGTTCGTAGATGCAAGCAAGGCGATGAGCTAAGTCAAGAAGAATATCATTAATACTGTAGAGGGCTGAGTGAGTAACATTGCCCTGGCTAATTCATCGTCTCTGAACTTTGACTGGATGATAACTGTTAGATCAAACTTTCACTGTAACAAGGAGGATGATCAACACCGCTGTCTTATTTTCTGTTATATATGCTATGATAGGGTGTGTGCTTCTACACTGTGATGTACTTTTTTTTGTGCATCAAATTTTACAATTTAATGCACATAGGATGCACTTTTTCAATTTTATTTTCATACCAGGGTTTGGTGGGAGCTTGGGCTGTAGGCGCCATACAAGCACTGATTGTGCGGATTTGTTTTGGGAGGGTACGGTGAGCACCCTGTTCCTGTAGGTTCTGTGGATCAGACCATTCTAGATTGGGAGGGGAGTGATCAGAACAAATATTTATATATTGCATTCAAATTTCCATTTGAAGGCTAAGAAGCAGCTATATTGTGTGGAAACTGACCCCGCTGGGTGCTATGTTATTGTCGTTGGGCAAATTTATACTTTACCAGTCATTTTGGCCAATGTTTATGCACCAAACTGGGATAATTGAATGTTCTTCACAAAAAACTTTTCCCGCCTACCGAATATGGCATCGCATTACCTTATCCTCGGCGGTGACATGAACTGTACACTTCCCCCTGTGTTGGATTGTAGCTCATCCAGATTCTTGTCCCTGTTGGGGGCAGCGTGTTCTATCCAGCTCTTCCTCAAGTTGTGTGGAGTGGTGGACGTGTGGAGTTTTTGCAACCCTGCTTCCAGGAGTTACTCCATTTTCTCCTCAGTTCATATTACATATTCCCGTATAGACTATTTCTTTTTAGAAAAAAGAATGCTTCCCCTCATAGCCATATGTGATTGTGGACCCATAGTTATTTCAGATCAGTGCCCCGCAACTACGAGAATGCACATCCCAGACAAACAATCCAATTACCGCCCTTGGACACTCAATCTTCTGCTTCTGTCGGATGATGTTTTTACTAGTTTTATTGCATCTGAAATGTAATCTTTTTTGGATGTTACTTAAACACCTGGAATGTCTTCTTTAACGATTTGGGAGTCACTGAAGGCGTATTTACGAGGTCAGGTCATCTCATACTGTGCTAATCAGAAGAGAGTGAGCACAGCTTGACTTAAAGAACTGGCAGAACAGATTCTTGAGCTGGATATGACACATAGCCAACTACCTTCTGCAAGTTTTATGAAGAGGTGTTTGGCACTGCAGACAGAGTTTGACCTTTTATCGATGAAACAGGCTGAGTATCTTATCTCCAAATCACGATACGTGTTTAATGAGCATAGGGAGAAGGCTGGATGGATTCTTACTCACCAGCTAAGACAGAGGACTGTCAATCTGACCATCTCTGAAATATATGATGAGCAAGGCTCAATATGTATAATCAGCTTTTTATATGTTACTATACAGCTCCAGCCCATCTGTAGACACTTCTGTATTGGAAGAATTTTTTAAGACCCTGAATGTTCCGTCCTTGGATCCAGGGGAGGCCGCATGGTTGGAGGAGGATGTGGTGACAAAATTTAGCCTATTACCCGAAGTTAACCAAAGACACTTAGAAATTAATCTAGGAAGAAATACTCACATATTCAATTGCAGACAGAAGAACAAATAAGACACCAGGCCAGTAGGTGAGGAAAAAAAGCAAGGGTCCAGTTTATTTGTTCCATTCATCCACACGAATGAGAGCTATCAGTCATGATTCCAATCAGCCCAGATATGAGAGCTCTTTTTATATTTCCCCTTTTCAGGAATATCCCATAGAAAAAAAAGCACCTTATCGCAATAGCACAGTTTTCAGATCTAGCTAGCTAGAAATACAATAGAAAAATTAAACAATCCTTAAACCATAACATTCTGAGGCCTTAATGACATAAGTGCACTTTGACCCAGTTCTTTCTGTATTTCTGGTTTATTTATTTAATTGCTCTTCATTTCTGTTTTAAATATGGTTATACCGATTCCATACTTCATGATATCCATATATTATCCTTATAATATTTTAATACTCGTTACTATTCTTAATGTTCAGTTTTCCTTCTGTATGTGTGTGTTCCATGTTTCTGCACAGTTGTCCTTGACTGTAGTGTGAGTGTGTTGACGCATTTACACAAATGGATGATGTCACTTTCTCTTCTTTGGGCTCTGAACCTCATATGATGTTCATGCTTGGTCAGTCTGTCTGTGACCCTTGTGTTTATTTTATGTATATTTTATATACATCATTTCCTCCCTTTGAGGCTTTAAAGCCTCACCAACTATCTCAATTAAGAATTTCTGTGGAGAAACTGGTTCTGCTTTAACCCATGACCATCCCCTACTAATTGTCAGATCGTTATAAAAGCCATATTACCTGCGAGCCACCTTGTCACTTACACTGACCACTTCCACACTACACTGATCAGGATGGGGGCTGTGGAGAGTTTGTAGACCCGGTGGGAGACGTGCTAGCATTGTGCGCCCTGGGGCTTCACGGTAGATTGGTAGCTGGAGAATTTCAGGCCCCCCCTACGTCCATTTTGTGCCGGACCCATGTAGATGTACCTGGCTATACCTCTTACTCTTATTTCTAAGTATGTGTATATATATATATATATATATATATATATATATATATATATGTTTGGTTATACGTTTGATTATACGCTCTACCCACGTCAATTAGTAAGTTGAAAAGTTGATTGTTTATTACTAAGTTTAATGTTTGTTTAACTGAGTACTTCTACATATTTATTACTACTACTACTGCCACCACTAGTCTACGTATACGTGGCCATTACAGTGACTACTTGATTGGATCTACACGTCCCTATCTTTCTCAACTCGGCCTATTAGCCCACCGTTTTGTATTTGTCGGGACCTGCAGAGTCTTGCTTCTTCCCCAAAACTCAACTCAACCATTCAAAAACCTCTAAGGAGGAAAAATTCCCATTCATGTTCATTGGTGTTGTCTTGGCGTAGCGGTACCCTACCTGGTCCGGCGCGACAGCAGTTGTTCAAGAGATACCAGCAATCCCTCCCATCAACTTTCACTGCTGTGGGGGTTGCGGCAACGATAAAGGGTCTCTTCCGGCATACCGCAAGGATGCCCTTCCTCTTGAAGTTACGAATGTATACTTGATCCCCGGGTACCACTAGACACACGTCTTCTTATACATTGTCCTTTCCATGGATTGCCTCACGAACTTGTCGATACAAATGTCTATGGATTCGGGTGAGGTTTTGAATATACTCCTGCATTTTGTCCTCCAATTGTGCCAAAGGCAGTCGTGTGTACGGACCTCGGGTGAACGCCATGGGCATTGGGCGCCCCGTAAGCATTTCATGAGTAGTCAAGTGCGTCATACGATTGGTCTGTGAACGAATTTTGGCCCATATCAAAAGAACTGTAAGTACTACAATTGAAATTCTTCTTATTTATTGGCTTCTATCAAATTAATCTAGGCCCCATTCACTAATTACTGCCATGATGTATTTTTTTTGCTAAGTTGCATAATATGAGAACCCTACTTTTGCAAACTAGTTCTATGATTTTTGGTCTATCGTCACAATTTTGGTGTTAGTCTACTGAGCACAGTGTCCCCCTCAATAATTATATAAAAGAAAACAACATGTTGACATTTCCAAACAATATGACCACCACATGTCAATTAATTAGCTATTTCTCAGGAACCAAAAGTCCATTTGAGCTGAAATTTGGTGTGTTGCATTGTTATTCTGTAAATGGATTTCTCATTATCACATATTTACTTCAAAAACACAAGTTAATAGGTGTAGGGATAAAGCAAATAACAGCTTCTATTATCCCTCTTTACTCTATCAGCCTTCAGCCTTTCTGTATTTAAGAGTAGAGTGTTTCTCTTCTCTATGCAACCGCATGGATGTGGTTTGCCTTAGAGCGTAAACAAGCTCGGAGAGAGTCTGATTGAATCACACTGACACAGAGTAGCTCAAAGAGACTTCTCTAATTTATTACAGATTTCACAGAGGTTTGTATACAGTAGGTACGAATAGCTCTAGGAAGAGTCCTGCTGGTTCCAGACTTCTTCCATTTACAGATGATGGAGGTGCTCATTTGGGATCTTCAAAGCTGCAGAAATGTTTCTGTACCCTTCCCCAGATATGTGCTTCGATACAATCCTGTCTTGGAGGTCTACAGACAATTCCTTGGACTTCAAGGCTTGGTTTGTGCTCTGACATGCATTGTTAACTGTGGGACCTTATATATTCAATTTTATTATTTGTATAGCCCTGTTTACAATAGACATTGTCTCAAAGCAGCTTTACAGAAATATACAAACACCATATACAGAAGTGTGAATTTATCCCAACTGAGCAAGCCACAGAGTGTCGACAATGGCAAGGAAAAACTCCCTAAGATGTTTAAGAGGAAGAAACCTTGAGAGGAACCAGACTCAGAAGGGAACCCATCCTCATCTGGGCAACAATATATATTATACAATTTGGAATATTTGCTTACGGTAGGCAGTCACTTGGACTGTAGTGCCTTGGCGATGTTGTCCGACAGCAGTTCCGCTCCGAGGATGCTGGGGTGCAGGCTATCAGGACGAAACAACCAAGGACGCTCCCAGAACAGATTCCAGTTATTAGCGAACACTAGATTCTGTTCATTACCAAGAAACTAACCAATCATTTAAAGCTAGAAGTCTACTGAACCTTTCAGCTCCCTGTCTGTAGGTGGGAATAGGTCCAGAGACGACGATATTTGCGGTGGGTGATCTGCCTCAAACCATCTCGATCAGGCTGGCGAAGTCCCTCTTCAGAACCTCCGTCTGCCACAGCCTGATGTCGTTTGCCCCCACATGCAGCACGACCGCTCCAATGCGCTCATCCTTCAGGATCCCAGATACCTGCACAGCGACATCAAGAACACGAGCACCAGAGAAACAGTGTGTACACACCTTACCTTTATATGAAGCGACGCGGACGTTCCGTACAATGGAGTCCCCGACGATCACGGTGTTTGGTCTGGTCTGACGGAGAGGGATGAAGCGGTTCCAGGTTGGGATCTCTAATGGCGGTGAAGGGTTCCGGCCCGCACCTTTTGCCGCTCGGTCACACAAGGTCCGTGGTGTGTTGGCGCCAGCGTGATAGAGACCACGGCTGGGAAAGTCTTAGGTGCACGTTCCCTGCACAGAGAAACACACGGCGTAGAGGGCTTTGGAGTGCTGATACCACACTGTGTGCTTACCTTGAAGGTAGAAGTGTCCAGCGTGGTTCTCCGCTCCAGCAGCTGGGCCTGCCTGTTGACTATACCGCGAATCTGCTTCTCCACATCCTCCAGTTCCAACAGCACCATGTTCAGCTCGAGCAAGTCCTCATCTGCACTCAGAACCGGGGAAATAGACATATTAAATGTAGAGCGGTAAACGTGAAAAATAAACAAGGCTAGTATTAGGTAATAGGTAGTCGTGGATGTTTGCGATAGTGTAATGTCATGTAGTTTTATCTAAAAGTTGTTTCAGTTATATTTGTATAACGTGTGACAGATAGTTATAAAGAAGAGAAAAGAAAAAAATAATATAATAGTGTCCGCTCAAGGGACGCTGCTTCCTTTCCAAATCATGTCCAGTCAACTGAATTGACCATAGGTCAATCAAGTTGTAGAAACATCTCAAGTATGATCAGTGGAAACAGGATGCACCTGAGTTTAATTTTGAGTGTCATGGCAAAGGCTGTGAATACTTATGTAAATGTGCTTTTTTATTTTTTTATTTTTAATAAATTTGCAAAGATGTCAATCAAACTGTTGTCATGTTGTCATTATGGGGTATTGTTTGTAGAATTTTGAGGAAAATAATGAATTTAATCAATTTTGGAATAAGGCTGTAACATAACAAAATGTGGAAACAGTGAAGCACTGTGAATACTTTCCGGATGCACTGTATATCAACAATGGTGTGATGAATTCTAACTAAACTTTGTAGATAAGTAAATAACCTCAAATGGTTTTGTCTAAATATCCTCTAGGGGCACTATATAACAAACATAATTTGCTTCATGTGAAACTTGAGAGGGCTACCGAAAACAGAAAGAGAGGCAATATCTCATCAGTGGCTTAATGTTTTGCTTAAAAATTCAAATATCTTCAGAAACAAGCATGGAGACAAGCACTGAGATTCCCACTAGCTTCTGCTCTTCCTCTCTACCCAAGAGGTGAAGCAAGAAAGTAGTTGGCCCTTTTAATTGCTGCTTGCAACTATATCTGTTTATATTTACTTATTATTATGCAAGCAGCTAGGCCAAATACATGTTTAAGACAATGCTTACATTTATTTTCATTTTCTTTTAATATTGGCAAAATATAAAAGCTTTGGGGAAAACTAACTAGAGCATAATAAAGTGGAAAAAAAGAACCACTAAAAGAAAGTAAATTTACTTTGCCACCTTAACCTGCTCTGTTGCTCTTCTCAGATCACCAGAATTACTTTGGCATGGATGAGAACCTGGGTCCAGTGGCCATCAGTGTGCGACGAGAAAGGCTTGAAGAGGTGAAGGAGAAGGAGGGGATAGCATACAATTACCGTATTGTCTTCAGGACCAGTCAGGTAAAACACCCTATATAACTATAAGTTGCTGTGTGTATTAGAGCTTCAAGGATACGCAAGAAAAAAAAATAGGCAATAACTAGATAGGTAAAGTTCATCATGAGAAACACTGATGTTTGCTTGACAGACATAATGAAAGTTTGAAACTGTTTCATAAGCTTGAAGAAGTTGAAAGACTGAAAGAAAAAGAAAGAAATAAAGGGTAACAGACAGAAAGATAGATAGACAGTTACTGGTACAAAAAATGATGACAGTAATTTAGATACAAGTAAAAAGTCAGATGGTGTGAGAGAGTGACACAATTAGATAGATGGAGAGAGTGTTATTTGTAGAGAGACAGAAGGAATGAGAAAGTGATCAAGGTAGCATGATAGAAAGAAATATGAAGAGAGAGAGAGAGAGAGAGAGAGAGAGAGAGGGAGAGAGAGAGAGACTGTGTGTGCTACTGGTAGATGTGAGAGATGTGTGGCATTGATAGAGCAATAGAGGAAGTGAGAATCTCAGTTACAGGTTCACTGACAGAGTGAGAGGGAAAGAAGAGGTGCTTCAGGCCTTGCACACACAAGTCTGTGTGAGTTTTGACAGCTGGAGTTTTTGAGATTTTTGATCTCAAAATCTGATCAATAATAATAATAATAATAAAAATACAGCTTGATAAGTCAGAACAGCCTGAACGGCTGTGCTGGGTTTGGTTTAGAAGTTTTAACAGTCCAAAATTTTTGGCCAGTTTGAGCTTCAGAAACGAGAAAACAACAATTCCAATCAGTTAGAAAAGCACACTAAGGCAGAACAGGCTGAAGATGTTTGGTGCATGTAGCTTGAAAACTGTAGAAAGAGCATTTAGAATATTTGGTGCTAATAATAATAACAATAATAATAATAATAATAACTACAATTGACATTTTGTTGCAGTAGTTTTGTGATTCCACTTATTTTGGGAGTTAAAGTGCATGTGATGTACTCTAGAATACCCATAATACAATTATTATCATTGAGTTGATCGCTATTTTGAAGGGTAACATGCACATGTGCCTAGCTATGCAGCCAACTCTAAAAGTATTGGCAACCTACCTATCCAACTCTGCAAGCATTGACACCCAATATAGTTATCTAATCGACTATACAGATATTGGCACCCTATCTGGTTATTTCTCTCTTAAAATTGCACATTACCTTAAGATTTGAAACTGATAACTATTTTAAACTTTCAGACCGGCTTTGTCAGACCTTATCTATCTAGTTATTATTATTATTAATATTATTATTATTATTATTATTATTATTATTATTATTATTATTATTATGTTGGCTTGACAAGGCCAATATACTGTTCTTCTTTATAAGCTTATTATTATTATTATTATTATTATTATTATTATTATATCAGCAACATGGCTGCACCACAAATTTAATGCCAGCACCACGCTCTCCTTAAAAGTAATAATAACATGCTAAAAAATGCTTATCTACTGTAACTGCCATTTTGTACTCCTCCAAATTATGTCCAACATTCACCAAATTTGGCTTACATCATCTTGAGACCTGTCTCAACAAAACTTATCAAAGGAACACTGATATGCAGAACCTACCTCCCACGAAGGACTGGCAAATTTGTGAAACTACAAATCATTCTTGAATCCCTTTGCCTATAGTTATGGCTCATGCTTTCCTGTGATTCCTTATGCATCAATTATAGCACCTCTGTGTATATGTGGCTGTGGCTCACAGAGTCTGGGTGCTTGACCCCCCAAAATGCCTCTTGCTGCTTTAATTATTATTATATTGGATTGACAAAGCCAAAACACTTTTGAACTATTTAAACTTATTATTATTTTTCTCCTGCTTCTTCTTCTGAGACTATTCTTTTCTTTACACTACTCCTCACAGAGCTTTCAATCTACATCCACCAAACTCGGTACAGACCCATTCACTTACATTGATGATATAATATTCAGAGCCACTATATTTAATCTAATCAACTCTACAAGTTTTGGCACCCTATCTTTTTATCTATCCCTATCTAGCAATCAAATAAACTCTATAAGTTTTGGCACCCTGTCAATCTAACGCTAGAAGTTGGATATATAGACAAGGTGCCAATATTTGTAGAGTTGGATAGATATATAGTTAGCCTCAAACTGTATAAGTATTGGCACACTATCTATCTATCTATCTACAGTGGTGTGAAAAAGTGTTTGCCCCCTTCCTCAATTCCTGTTCCTTTGCATGTTTGTCACACTTAAGTGTTTCAGAACATCAAACCAATTTAAACAATAGTCAAGGACAACACAAGTAAACACAAAATGCAATTTGTAAATGAAGGTGTTTATTATTAAAGGTGAAAAAAAATCAAAAC
>JAFFST010023999.1:1443-12584 GCA_022414735.1 Noturus placidus | reverse complement strand
CATTACGCACATGGAACAGGCAACACACAATTACACAACTGGAACAGGAAACACACACCATTACACACCTAGAACAGGAAACAGACACCATTACAAACCTGGAACAGGCAACACACACCATTACACACCTGGAACAGGCAACACACACCATTACACACCTGGAATAGGCCATTGCACACCTGGACTAGGCAACACACACCATTACACACCTGGAGCAGGCAACACACACCATTACACACCTGGAACAGGAAACACATACCATTACACACCTGGAACAGGCAACACACACCATTACACACCTGGAACAGGAAACACACACCATTACACAACTGGAACAGGAAACACACACCATTACACACCTGGAACAGGAAACACATACCATTACACACCTGGAACAGGCAACACACACCATTACACACCTGGAACAGGAAACACACACCATTACACAACTGGACCAGGCAACACACACCATTACACACCTGGTATAGGCCATTGCACACCTGGAATAGGCAACACACACCATTACAACCCTGGAACAGGCAACACACACCATTACACAACTGGAACAGGAAACACACACCATTACACACCTGGAACAGGCAACACACACCATTACGCACATGGAACAGGAAACACACAATTACACACCTGGAACAGGAAACACACACCATTACACACCTGGAACAGGCAACACACACCATTACACACCTGGAATAGGCCATTGCACACCTGGAATAGGCAACACACACCATTACAACCCTGAAACAGGCAACACACACCATTACACAACTGGAACAGGAAACACATACCATTACACACCTGGAACAGGAAACACACACCATTACACACCTGGAACAGGCAACACACACCATTACACACCTGGTATAGGCCATTGCACACCTGGAATAGGCAACACACACCATTACACACCTGGAACAGGAAACACACACCATTACACACCTGGAACAGGAAACACACACCATTACACACCTGGAACAGGAAAATTGATGCCATAGCGGTTGTGTGACTGTATTTTTGTGGACATTTCTGATGAAGGACCCAGTCGTATTTTATCTCATGTCATTTTGTGAAATTGATAAAATGTATATAAAACATACCAAACATAAAAATGTAAATATATTTTTTTTCTCAACTCTTTTTCTTCAGTCTCCATTTTTCTAAACAAACTCTGTTGAAGTAAACAATAATAATCATATGTATTATTTATTCTCCGGTGTATAGAAAAGTATTACAATATACAAAATATTTGGAAGCCTTAAAAAAAATAATATATATATATACACACACACATATGAAGGCTCAGTAACATTAATTCGGAGATAAATGATTCTTTCTCTCTGATCTACTATATTCTGAACAATCCTTTCTTTCTCTGAATGAATCGCTGTCTGAAAGAGAGAGATGAGAGAGAGAGATAAAGGGAGAGACAGAGAGAGATAAAGGGAGAGAGAGAGGGAGATAAAGGGAGAGAGAGAGAGGGAGGGAAAGAGAGAGAGAGAGAGAGAGAGAGGGAGAGAGAGAGAGCGGGAGATAAAGGGAGAGAGAGAGAGAGGGGGAGATAAAGAGAGAGAGACAGAGAGGGAGAGAGAGAGAGAGCGGGAGATAAAGGGAGAGAGAGAGGGAGATAAAGGGAGAGAGAGAGGGGGAGATAAAGAGAGAGAGACAGAGAGGGAGAGAGGGAGAGAGAGAGAGAGAGAGAGATAAAGGGAGAGAGAGAAAGAGAGAGAGAGAGAGAGAGAGAGAGAGAGAGAGATAAAGGGAGAGAGAGAGTTGTTTGTGCTCATGACTAAATCACTATTTCTGGATTTCTGTTGATGACATTACAGAGTTTATAGGAAAACCTTCTTCTACACACGTTCCTAAACTAATATTTTACTTTTGTACCTTTCTCCACTGGTTACCCCAAAAGTGTATCCCTGTGAATACCTCTCACATTCTCATATTCCTCTCCTATTCTGCCACTTCTCCTGAGTAGTCATTGTCCTTGTTATACTTTTCGCATTTCCCTTTGTCCCTTTCCCTTATAGCCCAGCTTCAGTTGAATGTGTTCTGGATCTTCACAGCATCAGCATTCTAATGCAGTTTGGTGAGAATCTTTAACAACAAAAGCATCACTTTAACTTTGACTCAAATCTAAAACCTTATAGTCCAAAGATCTTCCCAAAAGGTGTTTGGGTCATCACTTTAATATCCCGATATTCTAATAGAACACCACAGCAGGCGCAAAACCGAAATGAGGATTTGAGTGACTCTTCTTCTCAAATAAGATCAGTATCAGCACTTGAGTAGACGTCCTGCCCCGTAGAAAATGGGATCAGCACTTACTGTAAGCGCTGTTCAGGAAACGCATTATCCGGGGGAAGTGTTATGAGTCCTTGTGATGACTTTGTTATACGGTCTCCATTACTACTTGAAGACCTCGAAGCACCTGGAAGTACAGAATGAAAGGAAGTAGAACAGAAGATTATGTATGTATGTATGCAGGGTGGGGACGTTTTATAGGCTTCACATGTGACGTTAGGATGATTCTCATGAAGTGGTGACTCGTTACAGCAGTTTAATTTTGCTGGATGTCTTGGGAATGGAGATTTATTACTCACTGAGACGTGCTCAGTTATGTACACTATATGACCAAAGGGTTTGTAGACACCTGAACATTACATTTATTCATTTAGCGGACGCTTTTATCCAAAGCGACTTACAAATGAGACACACTCACACACCAATGGGAGCAGAGCTGCATGCAAGGTGCTAGCTTGCCATCGGGGGCAACTTAGGGTTCAGTGTCTTGCCCAAGGACACTTCGGCATGGGATCACCCGGGCCGGGATTCGAACCACCAACCCTACGATTAGTGGATTAGTGGACAACCCGCTCTACCGACTGAGACACATCTCATTGCAGATTCAGCCTGTTATAATAAACTCCATTCGTCTGGAAAGGCGTTCCAATAGATTCTGGAGTGTGGCTGTGTGGATGTGTGTTCATTACACCTGGACATTAGTGAGGTCAGCAGTTTGTGTGTGATGGTCTTCAATTTTTTAACCATATAGCAACAACAAACAGACTTCATGTAAAACCATAATGAACTTTCTTTTACATTCACACTATCTGTTGTTACCCCAATGAGGACGGGTTCCCTTCTGAGTCCGGTTCCTCTCAAGGTTTCTTCCTCATATCATCTTAGGGAGTTTCTCCTCACCACCGTCACCACCGGCTCGCTCAATAGGGATAAATCCACACACTTAACATCTCCATCCTGTGTTTATATGTTTCTGTAAAGCTGCTTTGAGACAACGTCCATTGTTAAAAGCGCTATAGAAATAAAATAAAACATGAATTGACTTGAGCTGAATAGCACCACCAGGCATTGGCCAGCACCACTTTAGCTTGCAGAAGAAAGTAAATAAGGAAATAATATCTAGGCATCTTTGAGATATGAGTTGAGAACTTAATGCAGGACCAAACCATCTAAACCAGTGGATCCCAAACTTTTCAGCCCATGACCCCAAAAACAACGAAGCCAGTGACTCGCGACCCCCCACCACTATCCTCAAAGGTGGTTAAAGTATACAAACGTAATAGGTCTATCCAACCAGCATAATGAGAACAACTCAACAGAACAAAAAAGCTTAACAACCATAATAGTATTTAAAATTTAGCCATAACTTGTATCTCAGTGTTAACCTCACCTACTAAATGGTTCACCTCCATTCTTGGTTTAAATTTGGAGACCGTCACTCGGAGATCATCCTCTACGTTCAGTCACGATCTGTATTTCTTTTTAAGGTACGTGAGTGTCGAGAGAGTCTTTTCACAGAAGAAGGTAGTTCCAGATGTCATCAGTACATGCATAGCGGCCTTGGATAACTGTGGGTATTCCTTCTCGACTGAGATTTCAAACCCAAACTGCATCTTGGAATTAAACATTGTCTTTAATGTTCGGTCGCTTGACCATTAAACCAACACGTCCTATAGGTCGGATATCAGATGATTTGAATGGTGATCTTCTTCAGTTGTATTGTTCTGGAGCTGTTTTGTCTGGGGAAAAAACGTGTTAAAGTGTTCCAGGAGGGCTTGAAGGTGTGTAGTGATAGACCTCTTCGCTATGTTAACACTTAGTTCATTTTCCTCCAAGAATTCGTCCAGCTGAGAAAACATAGAAATCCTAGCCATTTCAACTCGCTCAATCCAGCGCTCAAGTTTTCTCGTAAAGGCGTGGATTTTATCATTCAGCGACATGATGCTTGTGTTTTCACCTGCCAATGACATATTAAGTCCATTCAACTCAATTCAGTTTTATTTGTATAGCGCTTTTTACATCAGACATTGTCTCAAAGCAGCTTTACAGGAATATCAACACAGTATACAGATATTAAAGTGTGAATTTATCCCTACTGAGTAAGACACTGAGTGGCGACAGTGGCAAGGAAAAACTCCCTAAGATGTTTAAGAGGAAGAAACCTTGAGAGGAACCAGACTCATCTGGGTAACAACAGATATTATTAAAGAGATCATTATGGATTTATATGAAGTCTGTGTCGCTTTAGAAGCAGCCGCAGTCCCAGCAGTCTGGATTTGGAGTAGATGAGAGCTCCATCCAGAAGTAGGACCTCCGAGACCGATCATGCAGGTCCGGAGAGCAGAAAGGACCAGGATCTCCGACATCTCCATAAACTCATGTGTAGCTCGGCAGAAGGAGAGAGGGAGAGAAAAGCTTGTTAAGACTGGGATTTAGCATGATGGAGAGTGTAGTCAGGGTAGGCTAGAGTGAATAAATACGTTTTAAGTCTAGACTTAAACACTGAGACTGTGTCTGAGTCCCGAACAATAAATGGAAGACTGTTCCATAACTGTGGAGCTCTATAAGAGAAAGCTCCTCCCCCTGTTGTAGCCTTCACTATTCCAAGTACCGTCAAATAGCCTGCATCTTCTGATCTTGCATATTTTTCAAATATGCAGTACCCTTGTTTACCAGTCTGGATCAATGAGGTGCTCAGCGAGCTGGGACCCACGCTCCATCAGAAACAAGTGCACTTCATCCGGCAGCTCATGAAGGCAGCCGAGCACATTCCCTCGCAAAAGCCACCTGACTTCTGTATATAACAGCAAGTGCTCATGCTCCGAACCCAGTTCCTTACAGAGCGGGTCAGATAGACTGAGTAGACATTGACAATTTTTTATCACAGTCTCAGAAACATGTTTAAGTTCTGGGTCAAGTGTTCTGCTCAGACGAGCGTCTCTGTATAATACAATGCATGAAATTGACGTGAGGTGCCTCCTGTAAGACCTTTCTTTACCCCCAGCATCACTCCAGCACCGTCTGTACACACACTGATGCACTCGGCCCACGACAGTCCCTCTCCTTTTAGTTTCTGGTCGAATTTTGTGACAATGTCCTGCCTCCAGCAGGTTGCAGTATGTCCTCATTTAGTTTTCCATCAAAACTGTATCTGATGAATACAAGCAGCTGGGCAGAGTTTGATGATCTGTGGATTCATCTAACTGTAAAGTGTACTTTTCCCCCTTTCTTCACTCTGTCCACCAGCTGACACTTTATGTCCTGGGCCATGGTGGAGATGCACTGGGGAACTGATTCCAGCTCACGGGCCAGTTTATCCCCATGCAGCTCGACAGATAGCTATAGCAGTGGGTTTGATTAGGGTTTCCTCGATCGTGTGTGGCTTTTCTGCCTGTGAAATGAAATATACCACCTCATTCGATGCCTGTTGAGCTTTGACAGGGATTGTTGTCTGTTTAGTTAGGACTTTCATTTGGCCTTGCAACTCTCGCTGGTTTTGCAAAAGAGAGAGGCGGTGCTTGGATTTTTTACAGGCTTTAGGCTTTCATGTGCAAGCACCTTAGTGCACACTACACATTGGGGATTTTGGATTTTACGTTGACTCATGAATCCATACTGCATAAATTCCTCTTGATACTATGGGCACTTGGATTAAGGCTGCTGATGGATGTCGTCCTTATGCACACGCCGGTCTCTTCCCATACCTGAGATCGATGGACTTTCTGACTGTGGTGTTTCTCCGCTCTCCTCCGCTCTCCTCCGCTCCCTAACCCTAATAATGACTTACCTTCTCACCAACTTTACTGAAAGGTTCTACAGCTTCTGGTTTTGCTCCATCATTAGTTGTTGCAGGAACGGCAGCAGGGAAAAGACAGCTCTGAGGGCTTCACTGTCTTCCAAGAGCCATCAAGGTGTATAATAACGATGTGGACACTCTGGGGTGTGTATTTCCCCAGAACCCTGTGTTTCAGTCTACTCAACCTTCCTCTAGCTCTGTAGGACACAATACACAATGCAAAACAATGTCCGTAAGAGCACCAACAAAGAACATACTGGATACTGATTTACATTGTATGGAGAAATCATTCGTGTTTTCATCAGCACAAGTTTGATAGTGCATAACTTGTTCCTGCGTGAGTCTCCTCTGAGAGAAGATTTACTCAATCATCTACTACAGTTATACAAATTCCTTTTCCTTCCAGTAGACTACTCTCTGTGAGGATTCTAATGCTCTTGCTGGCTTTTGTTCATCAGTTATATTATTGGTCAAGCTCTCAGAGGAAGACCTTCCCCCACATTCGCTAACTGATTCCAGAACATAACGATACACAAATACACGAGTTTTCTTTGTTTCAGGTCGCCATCTTCTAGCCATAATGTAAAGCTGTTTAAATATGGGCAGCAGCTTTGTAGTGCAAGATTGCTTCCTCGCATGACACCATGAGTCAGGTTATAATAAGAAATACAACTCTTCTGCAGCTGGTAGCTGGTCAGATCATGCTAGATGTTTCATCAGGGAAGGAGGAGCGCTGGTTTGGTGAAGTCTAACCAAGTATGCTGATAATATTTCATGTCTCAATAATAATTGATTTCTTATTTATTTAGTTCTTTATTCCATCACCCAGCGACCTTTAAAGAAACGGACGTTTTGAATGTGCTAGTTGTCACCACCAGAGGGAGCTGCTGTGCTGAACACGAGGAGTGCAACACATTACAACTGAGAGAAAAAGCCCAAGTACATTATTTCTTACCTTCTACACAGGTTTGTCTATAAATATGCATATGTTAAATTAAATTAAGCCAAGATTTTTATTCACATTACCAGCAGCTAGACTTTCAGTTACACACTATGTCAGAAGATCGCAGTGTTTTCTCCTGTAGTCTATAAAACAGGAGTTCGGGATACGCTGCTTCCCTCTTCACCACAGCAAGCTGATTGGTCCAGTCACAATTATGGACATCAATATTAAATAGGCTACTGAACGTTAAAAGTTTTTTGTTTTATCCTTTTTTTTACTCGTCGTGTTCATATGAATTTGCAATTTATTTGTTTTTAAGAGAAACAATTAAAAGGTATGTGCAAATATAACGCTGCGATTTGAAAATAAAACCCAACTACATGTGTTATACTGTATTTAAGTGGTGTAAGAGATTCATCTGGAATTAAAAATTAATTTCAAATCTGCTCCTTTGTCAAGCTGAAGCATGTCTGAGTTCCTGAGCCATTCATTGTGCTGTTAGTAAGACATACACTGCCATCTACTGGCCATTCGAAGGAGGAGGATTTCCAATGCGATGGTCAGGATTCGAGATGGACGGCGGGACTCCCCCTGAAGATGAAGAATTCTCTCGTTGTGAAGACTGCTCTGAGGAGAATCAGGAGATGAATCAGGACACCTCAGTGTAGTGAGTGTGAGAAGAAGTGAGTGTGTTAAAGGAAGATGACAATCAGAGCTGCTTGTTGTGAAAGCTTAATTTCTTTTTACACCCAAAGGAAAGAAGCAGAAGGTGAAATTCATGGTGAAAATGGTGTCAAATATGTACGTACTACCTTTTGTTGTTTAGAAGACTTGTAAAAGACAAGCTGTTATTTATTGTTAAGATGTTCACTCACTGTCCACTTTATTAGGAACACCTGTACTGTACACTCAAGAAGTTATGTAATCAGCCAATCACGTGGCAGCAGTGCAATGCATAAAATCATACAGATACAGGTCAAGAGCTTTAGTTAAGGTTCACATCAAAGATCAGCAAGAAGAACAAGTGTGATCTGTGTGAATTTAACCGTGGAATGGTTATTGGTACCAGATGGGACTGCTGGGATTTTCACACACAACCCAAAGTTGGGTTTGCATTCCCTTAAACAGAATATAAGCAGGATATCTGTGTATTGTAAGTTACCATGGTGATGAAACCTGCTAAAAAACCAATCCACCTTGTTGAGACCGAAAAACCGGCTTCATGCAACAGGCCTCTGCAGAGTATATTAGCACGTTAACTCTCTTAATTCTACTCTAACTTATTTTTACTTAATACAGAGTAAACTTCATGTTAGTTAAGATATGTAAGCTATGTGCTTTTATACTTTTCATTTTATTGTATGAGGAGGACCTGTAGTGGAGAATTGGTTGAGAATGACCTGATTTTCTCTCTTGCCACTAGAGGTCACTGTGCTCTCACGGTGTGTAAATAATGTTTTCATATTAGAGCTATAAATGGATTCCTAAAAATATTATTGTACATGGCATGCCTATGTAAAGTATATAAGCATGGGATGATGATCAGTCAGGACAAAATAATCACATCTGTGTCAAAATATCAGAGTTGAGTATCGAGACCCACAATTTGATGTATTTAAAAAAAAAAAAAAGTCAGACAGAATAGAAGACAGTGAATTAGTAAATATACACTGAAATTAACATTCTTTTCTTTATTTTTCTTTCGACTAGAGTTTGGAGGATATAAGAGGTGATACGACACAGTTAAGCAAGGAACAATAGATACAGGATGGAGAGAAAAAAGAGGAAGCATAGACTAGTCGGTCGATATTTGCAGATATGTGCAAATTAAGGGACCGTCTCTAAAGTTACATACGACATTGGTATAAACGATTCTATCTTCAATAGCATTTGAAAGGAATGACTTACAGTCATATAACTAACTGTAAAGTGTTCATCTAGGTGTCAGCTATTAATGCACACCATTTATATTTCTGATATTTAATGACAAAAACTACTAAATCATATGTAAATGTGACATGTATTTCACTACCACATGGGCTTATTCACAAAATATACCATTATTTAAAACTCGATAGCATTTGAAGGGAATGATTTAGAGTCACAAGACCAACTAGTTTTACCATCCAAAATTTACCACGATGTAGTCTCTGCTCCAGAGCCCCAGTCAGAGGTCAATATGGTGAACGCCCCACTCTACCTCATGGGTCTCGTGCTGGAGCTATGGGAAGGAGCTCGCCATGTTAACCTTGCAGAGAACCTCACTCCCCCTCGGACTTCACAGACAGCATCACTCTCCTTCATGGGGAACGTCGCTTCCACCTAAGGCTCCACCTTGAGCTTCTTTCCTTCCACTGGCTGTGCAGTAGCCATCTCTGGAGATATCATGATGTGGAAGAGACCGCTCCACACCTGAACCTCACAGACCATGCCAAGTTCCTGTCTGAGGTCGAGGTCATGAACAAGAAGTTCTGCTCACACCTGAGTCTGCTGACATTGCCAACCAAGTTCAGCCTACAGAGTTCTCGATGGAGAATGATGCTCAGCCTCTCTGCTCGGCTGAGGACGTCGCACTGCCATCCTGTTCCACCATGTATGAGCCCATTTGGTAGTAAAATACATGACAATATTCACATGGTTGCAGAGCAGAGAGTGCGGGTGCGAGCATGGCCTGCCTGTAGTCCTGACCTGTCTCCCATTGAGAATGTGTGGCGCATTATAAAGCGTAAAATAAGTAAATAAAGGCCTCGTACAGTTCCGCAGCTAAAGAAATGTATAATTGATGAATGGTGGAAAATTCCACTTGCAAAACTTAACGAACTGGTGTCTTCACATAGCGTCCAAACGCTTAATTAGTGTTATGAAAAGAAAAGCTGATGTTACACAGCTGTAAACAGTCAACTGTCCCAACTTTTTTGGAGTGTGTTGCAGTCATCAGATTTGAAATGAGTGTATACTGTGTTTTAATGCATCAATGAAATGTGGGAAGTTTAGCCAAGCTGAAATGATTTGTTACTCCTGACACGTTAATAATATTGCCCTGATGTGAATTAAAGGTAAGTGATCATTTCTCTCTGCTCAGTTTATCTATGCTCATGGTTCAGTTCTTTTTTTTTTGTTTTTTTGCACCTTTGATAACATGAAGTATTTCTTTATACTCTGCTGTAGATGTGTTCAGAAATAAATCTTTCTGCACCCAGTTTATTAGGCGGATGGTTTGTTCTTGGTCGATGAGATCCCATCTGCTGTATTTTTTCACAATGTCCCTAAATCCTGTCTTGTAGTAATCGTTCCTGTCCATGGCTGCAAGTCCAGAATCACACGTCCTGAAATGACAAGAGACACCGGCGAATTAAATAGAGCAGTGATCATCTGGATTAGTTCAGCCAGAGTACAGAACTGACCAGTTTGTAGTCTTCGTTGTAGCGTACACGCGTTAAACAAGTAGCAAGAGGACAACATCTAAAAACAGACTCTTTTCACTCTTGATGTGTTCATCAGTGGTAAATATACAGTGTATATTAGAAAAAAGTATTAGATTTGTCAACATTTGGGGTTCGAATTCGGGTTGGAATGGAGTAGGAGAATCTGGAGGCTCCTGCTGATTTCGATTAAAATTTTAATTAATTTGCGCTTTTTGGTCATATAATATACTTTAACTTATTTTACTCCTTATCTTTGCTTATAATTTAAATTTTTTGTCACGTTAAAATGTCTGGAAATAATACGAAAACCCAAGGTGGCATTCAAACACGACTGAGGCCGAGTTCGCGCGCCGTGAGCGTGTCCCCCTCTCCCCCTGAATCCGCGTTACCGAGCGGTGACTTTGATCTCGCCGCACTCAAGCTTGAGCTGTTGGCTTCATTGAGGAAGGATATCGTTGATATTTTTAATATCGTTGATATTTTTAAACACAGCAGGTTAATGATAAAGATGTTACCGAGGCCGTACCAGGGGTACGGTTGGGGAAATGGAGCACGCGCTTACACATGACATGGCACACATGAAGTCTACCATCGAGTCTCTCACTGCGACCGTGACTCAATTACAGAATAAATGTGAGGATTTGTAGATGAGGTC
>JAFFST010023929.1:0-7500 GCA_022414735.1 Noturus placidus | reverse complement strand
CTGTTCTCTCCTGTAGACACTACAAAATACCCAGTCCAGTTCATCCGTGTGTTTGTTTTGAATACAGAACAGCCAAAAAAGAAATGAAAACCCCACACTCCTTGTGCTACAGAAAACAAAGTGCTCGGGGAACAAGTGTGGTCCAAGCACACGTACTCGCCAATGCAGTAACAAGTAGGAAAATACGAATAAATGATCTCAAGGACATGAAATTGTAAGGACTCGATTCAGTCTTCGTCTTTTAAGTGCAAAGATCCAGAAGACGTTTTCACAACTCAGTAATCCAGATGTAGATGTAGATCATCAAAACTGGCATAAAAATTGTCTGTAAATGTTTCCATTGCATTTAGCTCCACCCACAAAACTCTGTAAAAGGCAAGGCTCACTGCGAGCTGAAAACAACAAAATGACGACTGGACGGTGAAAGAAGAGCGCCTCCTACCTAAGCATGGTGGAATGGGATACGTATACGTTCTACACAAGTACTCAGTGCTTCCTGGGTCTGATCTCATCAGAAATGAGCATAATTATAAATAAGCGTTCTTCGGCGTCGTACTGTGTGAACAAGGTGGAGAAAGAACAGAGGAAAGAAAGAAAAAGAAAGAACAGAGGAAAGAAAGAAAGAAAGCGAGAAACTGAAAATTATAAGACTGACACGGCAGCAATACGGTCTCAGAGTTAAAAAAAAAAAAATCAAATAAAGCTCCGCAGGTATCGCTGTCTCAACCCAAGGTCATACAGGAAATGAGCTGTCAGTCGAGCTGAGATCGATCCTGATAGCCCGATGCTGTGATTTTGTATTATTATTATTATTATTATTATTATTATGATTATTGATTTTAAACAGGAGACAGACAGACAGACAGACAGACAGACAGACAGAAGAGTGAGAGACAGGACACTGTGCAGGGACGTATACATCCGTTTAAGATTCCGCTCGCTGTTCTCCAGTCAGGGTCACGGCGGATCCGAAGATGGATCTTGGGAATACGCACATTCAATATGGAGAGCACTCAGTGGCCTGGACGTATTGATTTCAGATTAAGACTCGGAGAGACTGAAACTCGTCTTTCTCTCCCTTACGTTCACTGAAGAAAACATTCGAGCTGTGACACAAATGACCAATTTTGTGTCTTTTTTTGCTGAAGACCGGAAATGACATCAAAGTGACTTCAAAGCGACATCAAACAGAGTCGATATGGTCTGGAAGCCAGTGGAGCAGCAGCCACTCTATTATAGTCCTGCTGAATATCTGCTGGACCAAAGCCTTTTATATTTGGGGTACTGTAATTGTGTGCGTGTGTGTGTGTGTGTGTGTGTGTGTGTGTGTGTGTGTGTGTGTGTGTGAGAGAGAGAGAGAGAGAGAGACCCAACTCTTTTCATCTTCCCCACTCTGTGTTCAGGTTAAAAGCCTGTGGAACAGAACCGTTTATCGGTGAAGGCCTATGACACGTCACACTGCTGTAATAGCACACGATGGAGACGCTGGAAATCCGCCTCATACGGTTTTAGTGTCAAACATGGTTGTTTACGCGATGCTAATGCAGTACCACATAAAAATCACGTTCACGTACGAGATGTGTTTAATAATTAATGAATTAACTGTTAGTAAAACTAGCATGAAATAGCTGAGGTGAGGTAAAACAGCTGAAATTAGCCATCATGAAGTTCAATTCAATTCAATTTTATTTGTATAGCGCTTTTTACAATAGACATTGTCTCAAAGCAGCTTTACAGGAATATAAACACAGTACACACACAGTAAAAGTGAGAAATTATCCCAACTGAGCAAGACACTGAGTGGCGACAATGGCAAGGAAAAACTCCCTAAGATGTTTAAGAGGAAGAAACCTTGAGAGGAACCAGACTCAGAAGGGAACCCATCCTCATCTGGGTCACAACAGATATTCTTAAAGAGACAATTATTCATCTATATGTAATCTGTTTGGCTTTGAAAAGCCTTTGTCCCAGCAGTCTGGATTTGGAGTAGATGAGAGCTCCATCCAGAAGTAGGACCTCCGAGACCGATCATGCAGGTCCGAAGTCATTTTAGATCAGCTGAATGATAGCACGTAGCATTTGACACGAGATTATTTCATCTGAGGTAAGACTAAAGTTAGCATAGGATCAGGATGAGGCTAGCCTAAATTTGGTATAAAGTTAGCATGAGGTCAGTGTGGGATTATTTTCATATTAGCATGAGGTCAGCTAGCATGAGGTTCAGTTTAGCATGACATGAGTCAGATGAGATTAAGCAGAAGTCAGCACGTGATAGTCAGTATGAGATAAACCTAAACAATTAGCATGAGTTAGTGGGAGATGAGTATAAAGTTATCTAACGTTATCTAACTTATCTAATGTTAGCAAGTGGTCTAATGTTAGCTGTTAAGACTGGGTTAGCGTTGGCCTGGATTAGAACGACGTTAGCGTGCAGTTCATATGAAAAATTAATAATAATAATAATAATGAAAGAAAAGTTATTGTCAGAAAGTTATTGTTCATCCAAGCTTTTATCTCAGAAACACAGTCAGAAAGATAGCAAGCATCAATGTTTTCACCAGATTTAGAGTGGATGTAGATTTGGGTGTCGTCAGCATAAAAGTGATAACGGAGGCCAAGCGATCGCAGCAGATGCCCAAGTGGAAATAGATAAATATTAAAGAGTAGACGGCCTAGAACTGAACCCTGTGGAACACCAGTGAGCACCAAGCAAGTGTCAGACCTAAAGCTACACATAGAATTAAAATAGGAACGGTCAGTAAAATAGGATTTAAACCAGATTAAAACTGTCCCGGACACACCAAAAACACTTTCAAGGCGGGTAAGTAAAAGACCATGATCCACAGTATCGAAGGCGGCTCTAAGGTCAAGAAGAATAAGAAGAGAGGTAGCTCCAGAATCAGAGGCCATCAACGAGTCATTGGTAATTTTGAGCAACGCCGTTTCTGTGCTGTGAAATTTACGAAAACCTGACTGAAAGGGTTCGAAGAGGTTATTGGCTGTACGATGATTACAGAGTTGAGACGCAACAACACGCTCAAGTATTTTTGCCATAAACGGAAGATTTGAAATCTGACGTGTTAACATCTGATTGTTAAAATCATCCACAGAAACATTTTCTTTCTTTGGTACTGGTGTAACAGCAGCAGTCTTAAGTACTGCTGGAACGACCCCAGTCTCCAGTGATTCAAAGTGAGGTCATGACAAGGTCATGACGGATGAGGAAGGTGATGTTTTGTTTCTTATTTATAGCTAAAGTGTTAAATCAGATTATGCATTGGTGTCTAACACACACACACGCCCACACACACACACGCACACACACACACGCACATGCTTGAACACACTCTAGCTGTTTAGAGCCTTTTAATCTGAAATTAATTAATGCCCCTTTAGATACTGCATGTAAAAAGTAATCAGATTATTAGTGACGTTACTTTCACATTACTTTCAAAATCAAATACACTACAAAGTGAAACTCGTAGTTCTTTCAGTGATTTTAGCGCACGACAATGTATGACATGATGAGAAAGAGTCGGATTTATTATAAAACCTGCCTCAGGTGACGTCACTGTGTGTAGAACGACCAGACGATAAAATCTAAAACTTTTCTCACCAGGCTAGTTTGGTGTCGCTAGCCAACAGGAGGCAGAGCTAAGCCATCACAGTATGGGTTTAGCTGCTACAGCGCCATGTAGAGTTCATTATCTCTCCTTCCACTCTGCTCAGATCATGTTCATGTAAACTGGAACTCAGACATTTACACGCCTTGTTTCAGCATCAGAGGATGTTAGTGTTTCAGTTTCAACACCTTTACTGGTTAAAATAACATCGTGTATATCTGTTTTCCCTCACACTGACTGTGAGTTAGCGTTTAGCAGATTCCAGAGCCGTCAGCCAATAAGACGCGAGTGTTTCCACGTGTGTATTTTCCTGTGAACTCTGTCTGATTGGTCTCGCCTCTGTTCGCTGAAGATATAAAATTACAACACAAAAAGCACACAAACGTGTAACAAGCAACCATTAGAGCGGGTCAGCAGTGTCATGTGTGTGTGTGTGTGTGTGTGTGTGTGTGTATTTGTGCCCACAGAGCCATGCCTTCTGTCTCTAATGAGGATGAATTGCTGTCTGTGTCTGCGTGTCTGTCTGTGTGTGTGTGTGTGTGTGTGTGTGTGTGTGTGGTTAAGATTGCTCTCACGTCTTTCTGTCTGTCACACTCCCTGCTGTTGGCACTCACACACTCACACACACTCCAGAATTTTACTCTTTTTCTCCATAAGCACAGAGACTGAGCTGTCATTCCACTGCTGTGATCTTCTAGGAGTCTTATAATACTGTAATGTACAGTTAAATCCCATAATGCATGTTGTTATGATGCATAATTGGTTTCCATGGTAATGCTACAGGTGCCTCAGTGTGGCTTTATGGTACTCTACGATCCTTAGTCTGGCTTTATGTTCATCAATGTGGCAGTATGATCCTCAGTGTAACTCTATGATCCTCAGTGTAACTCTATGATCCTCAGTGTAACTCTATGATCCTCAGTGTAACTCTATGATCCTCAGTGTAGCTCTATGATCCTCAGTGTAACTCTATGATCCTCAGTGTACCTCTATGCTCCTCAGTGTAGCTCTGTGATCCTTAGTGTAACTCTATGATCCTCAATGTAACTCTATGATCCTCAGCAAAGCTCTATGATCCTCAGTGTAACTCTATGATCCTTAGTGTAGCTCTATGATCCTTAGTGTAGCTCTATGATCCTTAATGTAGCTCTATGATCCTTAGTGTAGCTCTATGATCCTCAGTGTAACTCTATGATCCTCAGTAAGGCTCTATGGTCCTCAGTGTAACTCTATGATCCTCAGTAAAGCTCTATGATCCCCAGTAAAGCTCTGTGATCCTCAGTGTAACTCTATGATCCTCAGTAAAGCTTTATGATCCTCACTGTAGCTCTATTATCCTTAGTGTAACTCTATGATCCTCAGCAACAATCTATGATCCTCAGTGTAACTCTATGATCCTCAGTAAGGCTCTATGATCCTTAGTTTAACTCTATGATCCTCAGTGTAACTCTATGATCCCCAGTAAAGCTCTGTGATCCTCAGTGTAACTCAATGATCCCCAGATTAACTCTATGATCCTCAGTGTAACTCTATGATCCTCAGTAAAGCTCTATGATCCTCAGTGTAACTCTATGATCCTCAGTAAGGCTCTATGATCCTTAGTGTAACTCTATGACCCTCAGTGTAGCGCTATGATTCTCAGTGTAACTCTGTGATCCTCAGTGTAACTCTATGATCCTCAGTGTAACTCTATGATTCTCAGTGTAACTCTATGATTCTCAGTGTAGCTCTGTGATCCTCAGTGTAACTCTATGATCCTCAGTGTAACTCTATGATTCTCAGTGTAGCTCTATGTCCCCCAGTGTGGCTCTGTGATACTCTTAGAACCTTATTCTCTCTCTCTCTTTTTCTCTCTCTCGCTCTCTCTCTCTCTCTCTCTGTGTATATATATATATATATATATATATATATATATATATATATATATATATATATATATTAGAATGTTTATCGCAAATTGGGAATCACAATCAGGTCAAATAAAAATAATAATAATAATAATAATAATAATAATAATAATGTAGCAAGAGATATTTCTGTCAAATGTATGCAGGATTTCTTTTCTTTCTTTTTTCAGTTTTTTGGTATCTTAGCCCAGATTTATGGAACATGTCAGGTTTCTGCAGCTCTTCAGCTCGTTTTAGCAGCACATGTTAAAAAAAGCACCTTTAACCAAAAATACACATATATTGGGTTTATTTCCTGCAGCCAGGCTGAGTCACGGTCAGACCACATTCTCACTGGACCGAGACACCACCCCATCTCTCTCTCCCCTTTCTCTCCCTCTCTCTCCCTCTCTCTCTCATACCATCTCTCCCTCTCTCTCTCACACCATCTCTCTCCCCATCTCTCCCTCTCTCTCTCTCCCCCATCTCTCACTCTCACACCATCTCTCTCTCCCCCATCTCTCCCTCTCTCTCTCATACCATCTCTCCCTCTCTCTCTCACACCATCTCTCTCCCCCATCTCTCCCTCTCTCTCTCTCTCTCTCTCTCCCATCTCTCTCCCGCCCCCATCTCTTTCTCTCTCTCTCTCTCTCCCATCTCTCTCTCTCTCTCCCCCATCTCTCCCTCTCTCTCACACCATCTCTCTGTCCCCATCTCTCCCTCTCTCTCTCCCCCATCTCTCCCTCTCTCTCTCCCCATCTCTCTCTCTCACCCCATCTCTCTCTCTCTCTCTCTCTCTCTCCCCCGATCTCTCACTCTCACACCATCTCTCTCTCTCCCATCTCTCTCTCTCCCCCATCTCTCTCTCTCTCACCCCATCTCTCTCTCTCTCTCTTAACCCTTCTCTCTCTCTCTCTCTCTCTCACCCCATCTCTCTCTCTCTCTCCCCCATCTCTCACTCTCACACCATCTCTCTCTCCCCCATCTCTCCCTCTCTCTCTCACACCATCTCTCTGTCCCCATCTCTCCCTCTCTCTCCCCATCTCTCCCTCTCTCTCCCCCATCTCTCCATCTCTCACTCTCACACCATCTCTCTCTCCCCCATCTCTCCATCTCTCTCTCACACCATCTCTCTCCCCATCTCTCCCTCTCTCTCTCTCCCCCATCTCTCACTCTCACACTCTCTCTCTCTCCCCCATCTCTCCCTCTCTCTCTTAACCCTTCTCTCTCTCCCATCTCTCTCCCGCCCCCATCTCTTTCTCTCTCTCTCTCTCTCCCATCTCTCTCTCTCACCCCATGTCTCTCTCTCTCTCTCTCTCCCATATGTCTCTCACCCCTCATCTCTCCCTCTCACCACCATCTCTCTCTCTCTCACCCCATCTCTCTCTCCCCTTTCTCTCCCTCTCTCTCTGTCTCTCACCACCATCTCTCCCTCTCACACCACATCTCTCTCTCCCCCATATCTCCCTCTCTCTCTCCCCCATCTCTCCCTCTCTCTCCCCCATCTCTCCCTCTCTTTCTCCCCCATCTCTCACTCTCTCTCTCCCCCTCTCTCCCTCTCTCTCACCCCATCTCTCTCTCTCTCTCCCCCCCATCTCTCTCTCTCTCTCTCTCCCCTCTCTCTCTCTCCCCCCTCTCTCTCTCTCTCTCCCCATCTCTCACTCTCACACCATCTCTCTCTCCCCCATCTCTCCCTCTCTCTCTCACACCATCTCTCTGTCCCCCTCTCTCCCTCTCTCTCCCCATCTCTCCCTCTCTCTCACACACCATCTCTCTCCCCCATCTCTCCCTCTCTCTCTCTCTCTCTCCCCCATCTCTCCCTCTCTCTCACACACCATCTCTCTGTCCCCATCTCTCCCTCTCTCTCCCCCATCTCTCCCTCTCTCTCTCTCCCCCATCTCTCACTCTCACACCATCTCTCTCTCCCCCATCTCTCCCTCTCTCTCTGTCCATCTCTCTCTCTCACCCCATCTCTCTCTCTCTCTCTCCAA
>JAFFST010023885.1:2482-12692 GCA_022414735.1 Noturus placidus | reverse complement strand
CTTGACTACTGTTTAAATTGGTTTGATGTTCCGAAACACTTAAGTGTGACAAACATGCAAAGGAACAGGAAATGAGGAAGGGGGCAAACACTTTTTCACACCACTGTATACACTATTCTCTGAATTCCAGCTTTCATTTCCTCATGTTTACATCTAGATGTGTTAAACAACTTAAAGCGTGGCACCTTTGGTGTCAGACCACCCAATATTGGGGCCGCTGTGGCTCTCAGGTGGTTGAGCGGGTTGTCCACTAATCGTAGGGTTCGGCGGTTCAATTCCTGTCCTGCGTGACTCCACATGCCGAAGTGCACTTGGGCAAGACACTGAACCCTGAGTTGCCCCCGATGGTAAGTTAGCGCCTTACATGGCAGCTCTGCTACCATTAATGTGTGAGTGTGTGTGTGAATGAGACACAGTGTAAAGCGCTTTGGATAAAAGCGCGCCATTTAAAATACAGGCGAGCAAACCCATAGGAGCAGATAGTTTTAAAGTAAATAACGCTTAATATTTGGTTGCATATCCCTTGTTTGCAATAACTGCATCAAGCCTGTGACTCACTGACATTTGACCACATTGCTGTTTTTTTCTTCTGTGAGGCGTTTCCATGCTTTTACCACAGCCTCCTTCAGTTGTTGTTTGTTTCAGGGTGGTTTCTCCCTTCAGTCTCCTCTTCAGGAGGTGAAATGCTGCTCAGCTGAGTTAAGGTCTGGTGATTGACTTGGCCAGTCTAAAACCGTCCACTTTTCCCCCCTGATAAAGTCCTTTGTTGAGGTGGAAGTGTGTTTTGGATCGTTGTCTTGCTGCATGATGAAGTTCCTCCTGATTCATTCTGCTGCTACCATCATGACTTCCATCATCAATAAGGATTAGTGAGAATGTTCCAGAAGAAGCTATGCAAACCCAAGCCATGATACTACCTCCACCGAGCTTGACTGATGAGCTTGTATGTTTTGGATCACGAGTAGAACCATTCTTTCTCTACACTTTGGCCTTTCCATCACTTTGGTAGAGGTTCGTCTTGGTTCCAGAACGTTTGTGGCTCATGTCTGTATTTCTTTGTGAATTCCAATCTGACTTTTTGATTCTTACTGCTGATGAGTGGTTTGCATCTTGTGGTACGGCCTCTATAATTCTGCTCACGAAGTCTTTGTGGATTGTGATACGTTCACCCCTGCCCCGTGGAGATTGTTGGTGATGACAATAACTGTTGTTTTGTGGGTTTTTCTTCACAGCTCTCACGATGTTTCTGTCATCAACTGTTCCATGTCTCAGCTTCAAAATGGCTTGCTTTAATCCGATAGACAACTCTCTGGTCTCCATGTTGGTTTATCCTTTTTCACAGCAAATGGAGTCTTCACAGGCGAAACCCAGGGCTCAAACCAAGAGTAGATACTCAGAGCTATTCATTCCTTAAACAATCAAATTCAAAGAGATACTAATCAGTGTCTTGTTCCGATATTTTTGATCACTTGTAAAAACGGGTGGGTTCAAATCTTTTGAGGTGCCATGTAAATATGAGGAAATGAAAGCTGAAATTCTCTTCTATCGTATCATATTCATCTTTTGATCTCAAACCCAAATGTCTTGCTGTTAAGTTTAATACATGGAAGACATGATTTGGAACATTCAGAGATGTATTAAGGTGTGTTATTATTGCAAGAATTAAAAACTAGTAATAAAACTCTACATCCATCCATCCATCCATCCATCCATCTTCAACCGCTTACTCCTTTATCAGGGTCACGGGGAACCTGGAGCCTACACCAGGGAGCATCGGGCACAAGGCGGGGTACACCCTGGACAGAGTGCCAGTCCATCACAGGGCACAATCACATACACACTCACACACACATTCATACACTATGGACACTTTAGACACGCAAATCAGACTAACATGCATGTGTTTGGACTGGGGGAGGAAACCGGAGTACCCGGAGGAAACCCCCGACACACGGGGAGGACATGCAAACTCCACACACACATGGCCCTGGCGGGACTCGAACCCCGGACCCTGGAGGTGTGAGGCGGACGTGCTAAAACTCTACAGTCAGTTGTAAAGAAAGCAGGCAGCCAGTGAAGCAATGCTAAAGCCGGGCTAATATAATCTGCACAAGGTCTATTTTGTTTTTTCTTTGTAGCCGATGAGAAGTCAGTAACGAGATTTATCCACATTTGCCAGTTCAAAGGAACCTATTTGTTTAATACTTCATGCTACTCCACTCTCTGCATGTGTGCTATGCTGCGTGTTATGGCGAGGGTTGTGATTAGCCCGGGGCTGAGAGTGACGGGGATTTCCCCTGAAATCCGTGCCTTTCAGTGAGAGTGAGACAGAATGTGGAGGAAGGACGGACTTCCTTCGGCTTTCCAGGCAAGTATTCCTTCCCGGACAGTGAAAAAAAACCACATAGACGACATGCTTTCCAAAACCCTATGATTTTAGAGTAGCAGGCTTTACCAGTTCTTCTTCTTTTACATGGGCTGTGTTTCATGTTCACTTTCATTTATAATGTGATAAATCTATAGAATTTGCGCATCAACAAAGAGCTTAGAAATCTCAGGGCGAAAAGAATGAATGGCTTTTAAACTATGTCGAAAATGACTGGCATTGTGACCTCACACCTTCACGGTCGGGGGTTTGATTCCCATCATGGCCATGTGTGTGTGGAGTTTGCTTGTTCTCCCTGTGCGTCAGGGGTTTCCTCCGGGTACTCCGGTTTCCTCCCCCAGTCCAAAGACATGCATGGTAGGCTGATGGGCGTGTCTAAAGTGTCCGTAGTGTATGAATGTGTGTGTGAGTGTGTATCTGATGGTGACCTGTGATGGACTGGCACTCTGTCCAGGGTGTACCCCGCCTTGTGCCCCATGCTTCCTGGGATAGGCTCCAGGTTCCCCGTGACCCTGATAAGGGGTAAGTGGTAGTGGATGGATGGATGGAATACACTTATATAGCGCTTTTTTAACCGTTCGATAAAGCGCTTTACACACACACACACACACACGCACAGACCAATTGTAGCAAAGCTGCCACGCAAGGCGAGTAATGGGCGTAAAAATGGAGATGGTCTATAGACTGATAACGGTACATACTGTATAAACAGTTCATAGGGAACAATCAGAATGAATGAACTTATTCCACTGATTAGTGAAAATCTCTGCATGTAAACACTGTCACGGCTGCACATGAAAAATCATTTCCTATCGATAATCTAACTACATTAAATACCACCAGTCCATTTTTTTTTTCTTTCAGAATTGTACTGCTAAAGTAAGTAATGCGTTCTCGTCTGGGGGGAGGAGTGTAATGACTGGACACTCCATCGCACGATTTCCTTCAAGTAATATTTCACCGATTGAAAAGGAAAGTGAAGCCAGAACCCCCACAACATGAACAAGAACTGAAAATATCTACAGTCAAGGTTTAACAAAGCTACAAACACAAAGCGGCTGCCGCTTGTGTGGTACGTTCTGTACTTTCGAAGCATCTAAGCAAACAAAATAATGTCGCGATGCACCTAAAGCGCAGCCAAATTTTCAGCGTTTCAGTCATGATGTCACATTTCTTAGCATTTAACTTTGTCAAAAATAAAGCAAAAATGATCGTATAAGAGGGAAGAATAGCACCGGGATTACGTGTACGTAAATCTCAATCGATGTGAGGAACGATCATGATTCTTGAATATGACAATAAATCTGATAAAGTAAAGCGCTAGGATCGCTGGCTGTTGTTCAACACTGATGTAAATGCCTTTTATGGTCCCGAGACAGTGCGCTGAGTTTCAGTTCTCCTCCAGGTACCCTGAGAAGAAAATAAAACTACAACTCAGACTGAGAACAAGAGGAAAGTAAACATGTACTGACATTTAAAAAGCAGCGTTTCCTGACCACAGCTGACCCTCAGTCGTTTAAATAAAGTCGAGTAAATAAATCTATAGCTGAGCTAAATGACTGACGGCAAACAAAAATGAATGAAGTCCCAAAGTCCCGAAAGTCTCGAATCTGAGCCCAGTGGAATTGTATCAAATGAGGCGCACTGGAATTTATAGATGTTGAAGTTCTGACATTGTTAGCTTTATCTCAAGTTTAGAAGTCGTCCACTCCAACAGATGACTGATGATCTGTGCTTTTTTATGACACATTTAAATCCCATGTGTATATTAATGTGCTCGTTCTAATACGTTATCGTTTCTATAGTAACAGCTCATTCCCAGGGACTTGTATATATATATATCTATCTATCTATCACCAATTAGTCGAGACCTCGGTGTCATCAACGATTATGTCATCAACGTCGGTCACTTTATGGCCCACGTATGTCATCAACGCGAACCACAAAGTATCTCGGCAGAAGTAGTGGGGTAGTTTGCCATTGCTTTCCCCACCCCTCCCCATTTATCCGGGCTTGGGACCGGCGTGTAGCTGCTGCCAGTCACACGGCTGGGTACACACACTCACACACCCATTCACACACTACGGACACTTTAGACACGCCAATCAGTCTACCATGCATGTCTTTGGACTAGGGGAGGAAACCGGAGTACCCGGAGGAAACCCCCGACACACGGGGAGAACATGCAAACTCCACACACACACGGCCCTGGCGGGACTCGAACCCCGGACCCTGGAGGTGTGAGGCGAACGTGCTAACCACTAATCCACCGTGCGCCATATATATATATATACTCTGATTTAAAAACAAAAAATGTATGATATCGTTTTCTGTAAGGAGTCTCCAGTGTCAGAGGTAAAGCTGTAACTTTTCCGACATCTTCAGAGCTGTAACTCTTCCGACATTATAGCCATGATAGCTCTCTCTGTTTCTCTCTCTCGCTCTCTCTTTACAAAGCACAATGACTGTTACAGAGCACTTACACACGACTCCATACAAAATGTCACCACACAGACGTTTTAAAATACCATTTCTATGAATGTTTAGTTTTTAATCTGTCCATTATCAGCGTTAGATTACGTTGAGCATCGCCTGTACCAATCCCTTCGTATGAGCTGTTACTATAGAAACAATAAACTTCTGACCAATCAGATGACCGGATAACATCGAAAATAATCAGAGTCTGATCATCAAATAATCAGATAAATCTAAATCAGATACATTTAATAAATCAGACAACATCTACCCTAATCTAAAGCGGATAAATCTAATAAATCGAATCTAATAACACCTAATCTACAGTCTTCTCCCAAACTATTGGAGCGGCACCGACAATTCAGTTGTTTTTGCTGCAGACTGAAGACATTCGGTTTGAGAGCAAAAGATGCATATGAGAAGAGAGTTTAGGATTTCAAAATTTATATCCTGATGTTTATACCGTATGTAGATGTTTTATACGACATAGGACATTTTGTATCTGACCACACAATTTGTCGGAGAGCAAAAAATATGTGACTGACAGGTGTTCCTTGCTGCCCAGGTGTGTCCTGTTAGATTGACTATTGAAACAATAGATAGCTCAGAACATCTACTCTTGGTTTTAATCTTCAGTATAACCTGTGAAGACCGCATTTGTTGTTAAAAAGGATAAACCAATATGAAAACCAGCGAGCGGTCATGATCCAAAACATACAAGCTCATCAGTGAAACATGGCGGAGGTAGCGTCATGGCGCGGGCTTGCGTGGCTGCTTCTGGAACATTCTCACTAATCTTTATTGATGATGGAAGTCGTGACAGTAGCAGTAGAATGAATCCAGACGTTTGCAGAAACATTTTATTTGACAATTTACAGAGAAATGCATCCAAATTACTCAGGAGGAGCTTCATCATGCAGCAAGACAACGATCCAAAACACACTTCCACCTCAACAAAGGACTTTATCAGGGGGGAAAAGTGGATGTAGATGTAAATACCAGAAAAAAAGCTGAAATCCTAAACTCTCATCTCATGTCCATTTTTTTAATCTCAAACAATCCATTAATCGTAGGGTTGGTGGTTGGAATCCCGGCCCGGGTGATCCCATGCCTAAGTGTTCTTGGGCAAGACACTGAACCCTAAGTTGCCCCCGATGGCAAGCTAGCACCTTGCATGCAGCTCTGCTCCCATTGGTGTGTGAGTGTGTCTCATTTGTAAGTCGCTTTGGATAAAAGCGTCTGCTAAATGAATAAATGTAAATGTACAGCACAAATATTATGACTTGAACTTGCTGTTCCGATAGTTTTTTCCAATAATTATACTTATGAACAACTTCCAAAGCCACGTGCGTTCAGCCAGACAGATGATTTATAACTGATAGGAAATATGACTCAAGGCCTGGCAAAGCTGCTTAGTTTAGTTACGAGGCTTCACTAATTTGTGAATTTGAAGGTTGATGAGAGTTAGTTTCAGCGAAATTACAACAACAACAACAACAAATAAAAAAAGATAAAAGTTTTAAATCAGTTGCAAGCGTGCAAGCTTTTATATGTTGTGCCTACATTACCTTCCTGGTGTCTGTGTTTTTTATTGAAAAAAACATCATCATAATAATAAGGAAAAATTGTAAAAATGTAAATCCCCTTTCAAGAGATACCACTTCCTTAAAAAAAACCCCCAAAGGCATACATATAATAGAGTATATAATGCCCCAAAAAAATGATTTCAAAGAATGTTGCAAGCTTCTAGCAGTAACGATAGCCACGAGATGAGCAACACTGAGTTAATGCAATTGTAGCAAGTCCCCTTGATTTCCCCTTGCTCGCTCGAGCGAGCCCGACACCCTGTGCAACGTTTAACACCCTGCAAAGTAATAGCCCCCGGCATGCTGTCACATCTCAGCAGCTACACATGTTGAGACGACTGCAAAGCGCGACCGAGGCCCCAATAACAGGAAAACCATCTCTCACACAACTCTTCACACAATCGACGTGTGAACTCTCAAGTACACGGCACGTGACAAAAAAAAAAACGCGGTGCAAAAGTCACGGTGCGACTCATTCTGCATCAGGGTTCGCAATTGTTTGTTTCACTTGGACGTCTGGTTATAAACATAAACCTCAAGCTTCGGTTGTACTTATATAATCCTCAGAAATACAAAATACAGAAGATGTTTAGATGTTTAGTTCCAGAATAAAAATGTCTTTCTGGTGTATCCTGTACTGTAGATACATTATTATTGTCAAGCCTTATTTTTCACTTTTATTTTATTACTGCTTTGAATATGACCAAATTTTTTATTTAAAAAAAAAAGTTTTTACATTTTACAGTTACATGCTGTTATAGGAAAATAACCAACAACAGTGTGGTTGTTGTGTGAAGAGCACATCCTGAAGTATTTTTTTTTTATTCCTCTTATACCTCAGGTATAATAATGCACCAGGAATACATTTGTAAAATTCCATTAAAGAGAATTTGTATCCGTTTATAGTTACTATACATTTAATTCTGTTAAACGTCCACAAAACATGTTAGTTCCATTTACATTATAGCAGCGATAAACAGACCTCACCAGCTTCTCTCTCTCTCTCTCTCGCTCTCTCTCTCTCTCTCTCTCTCTCTCTCTCTCGCTCTCTCTCTTACCAGCAATTACAGTAAAATCTTTATTAATATGAAGGACACTATAGCATTATAGTAATGATAACCAGTCATCTCTCTCTCTCTCTCTCTCTCTCTCTCTCTCTGTCTGTCTCTCTCTCTCTCTCTCTCTCTCTCTGTCTCTCTCTCTCTCTCCCTCTCTCTCTCTCTCTCTCTCTCTCTCTCTCTCCTCTCTCTGTCTGTCTCTCTCTCTCTCTCCCTCTCTCTCTCTCTGTCTCTCTCGCTCTCTCTCTTACCAGCAATTACAGTAAAATCTTTATTAATATGAAGGACACTATAGCATTATAGTAATGATAACCAGTCATCTCTCTCACTCTCGCTCTCGAAATAATTCAGATAAAAAGCATCACAGATTATCATGTTACTGAAAAACCACAGTTGTTTCTGACTGTTACCAAGTGCTGACACTGGAGACTCCTTCCATAAATGTAAAAAAAGAAAAGAAAATAAACAAAGAAAACGTCGCTATTTTAGCAACTGCATATGTTTTTAATTTGTTTATTATTAGTGGAGCGTCCACCGTATGAGTCCCTATGAAAGAGCTGTTACTATAGAAACGAAAACGTATTAGAACGATAAGGATAATGTTAGGAACTTGGGGTCAGAGTGCAGCCATGATACAGCGCCCCCTGAAGCAGAGAGGGTTAAGGGCCTTGCTCAAGGGTCCAACAGTGGCAGCTTGGCAGTGCTGGGTTTTGAACCCCCGAGCTTCTGATCAGTAACCCAGAACCTTAACCGCCCCGAACACGTTTTTATAAACCGGAACTACTTTCAGAGCTGCTGTTAAAGGAAATTAATCAACAACCTTCTGAGCAATAAGAATGGAGAATTTACCAACACTGTGGTGATGGAGTTTCGGATGGATTTCAATCAGTATACCGGACATACTTTATTTTTTAACATCGACGACTTTTTTTTTCTTTGCAAATAAATCTTCAATCGATCTCCATTTTTAAATAACCCTTTCTTTAAAAAAAAAAATAATAAAACCGGACAAACAGACCAAATCAGGAGTTGAGCACCCAGCTGAGCTTCCAGTCACGACTTGTTTCAGGTCTGTATGACGGATTGCATCACCGCGTGGAAGTCAGAGGTGACAGACAATCTGGCAGGAAACCAGAGGAAGATCTCTTGGGTTTTGTTGTTTCAGCTTGAGTTTTCAGTTATGGCACAACAGACAGGGATATTAAGACGGTGAAGATATGAAACCGTTCATTTTGGATCTCCCGGAAGAGTGATGGAAGAGCAAGTCATCGCGTCTTGAGGGTGAGGGTGCGTGGGGACGGGGGTTACTTTCTTCCCCTGGATTATTCATGAAGCTGACTGGAACTGAAGGCTGCGACAAACAGTCCGTGTGCTCGACCTACATAATTGTAAAATACATCTAGAACTCTTAAGGGTTCTTGGGGTGTCGCTTGTAACTATAAAAGGATAAAAAAAATATCATAGACTGACAATGCATCAGGAAAATAACCAACTTCAATTGGAAAATAACCGACTTCGGATGCTAACCATAACTCCGCTTACTTAATGATGTCAGCAGTACCACGTCAAGCTTGAGAAGACCTTCCTGACTTCATGACACCCATATTAGATATTTTCGTAACAGATTTGTGTAAGTGTGTAACTAGTAAGCACTTTTAGATTGATAAGTAACGAGAAAAGCGTTAATGCTGTTCATTTTTTACATGACTGTGAACGTCACATTTGCTTTTTACAATTGCTTTTGTCCTTTGACAAAATTGTACGTGGTTTATTTTTTAAATCAATAAAAAAAAAGAGTGTTGTGTGACATTTCGGAGATATCGACGTTTAGGGGATACCTCTGAAACTTGTGTCCTCTGGAACTGCTGTAGCTGCTGCTGGAACCCGCAGTTAGGACCGACGAACGAGCGCACAGCCTTAACTGCAGACAAACACTCCTCCCAGCCATAGGTGGTGACGGTCATCAGGTAGGCCACCACCATGGTGGTACTGCGTGACACTCCGGCTAGGCTGAAACAGGTCAGATATCATAATATCAATCATCTCATAACGTAACAGAGACAGTGGTGTAAATATTTTTTAAAAAAAGGAGCAGGAGCAGGTTTATGCGTGACAGTCGTTAAATCATTCTTCCAGTAAACCCCACCTTAGGGGAATTACAGGATGAGGGCGTCGCTGTTTACACCCTGAGGTCAGTACTACAAATTGCTCTCACCTGTGAAATCATTTCTATTTATATACTACCATTTTTGTTCATACAGACGATGAATCATATTCTCCTTTCAGGTGTTTAAAGAGGCTTTCGCATATGCAGGGTTTAGTCAATTTTAAATGGAACCCTGGTGTTCGGTGTGGTTCTTTATGTAGATGAGAACGCAGCAGTAACACTCGGCTGTGGTGTAAAACCGGACCGAGAGCATCCGGGCAAGGTGGTCTTCAAGTGAATCGACTCTGAATCGACTCACTTGTGAGTCGCTATCTGCTATCTGCCCTCTTCCGCACGCATGACCTCACAGACGTTGATGATTGGCTAGTGTTGCTGTGATTGACAGGAGAGAGACAGTATGTCCGTCCCACTCAGACAGAATGGCTATGAATGACTGTGACTAGGTATTGGCGATACAGACTTAAATCTTGCAGCTGTGGCTCAGTCGGTAGAGCGGGTTGTCCACTAATCCACTAATCGTAGGGTTGGTGGTTGGAAT
>JAFFST010023761.1:1443-16103 GCA_022414735.1 Noturus placidus | reverse complement strand
GCCCTAATGCACATGTGCACATGGTTTATCCTCCAAAACCTCTGAAATTGTGCAACCAGGGGAACTGAAAAAAAAAAAAACCAGCATTCGTGCATATTTTTATATTCCTCTTCGTGGAAGCACGTGTCGTCACCAGGCAATGATTAACTCACTTTCTTTCGAAATGTCTGTTTTCCCTTTATTCATCAGCACCGGCGCAAGAGCTCACCCCTTCACCAGTCTGATCGGAGACATAACATTGTACTCATGTACTCATGAGGCGTGCTCCAAGTCTTTTCAAACTACATCCGACATGCATGCTGTACTGATTTAATGCTGCAGAAGTATTTACTAGAATGTTGGACTAATCTCCATAAAAGGGAAAGGCTCTAGTGAAGAAAATGGACGAAATGGTTTACTTTAGAAGATCCAAAGGATTAAATAAGAGAGGAGCTGCCGAGGATGCTTTGTGCACAACAGCAGATAATATCCATATGAATGCTTTCTGCAGTTGAGCTGACCAAATATAGGCTACAGTATATTCTTGCCTGAATTACAGAAAGCACACATCAAACAGATGCACACTCTTAGAAATGTAGATACTTTCCCTTCCTGCTAGGGTGCTTCCATTAGTAGTCTACATTGTGTTTTTGTGCCTGTGAAGGTGCACGTGGTGTACCTTTTTTTTTTTTTTAAATTAGTTTCTAGATATAGCTTTAATGGTCATTCAAGTACAGAACTACATGCACTGAAGAAAACTGTAGTGAGTGGTACTGTTATTTCTGAGTGTCTATGGCGTTTATAATGAATTCATACACTTTTCAGTACAGTCTTTCCCAATCTTGGTTCTGGAGTCTTCCTGACCTGAGCACACTTGGTGTTTTTCCTACTCATCAGTATATATTGTCATATTTCTCTACAACACACCTGACTCCAGTTTTTAACAAACGGGTATGTTAAAGCGATACAAACAATAGAACTGCAGTATACATGATGAAGTGCATGAGCAGGATTAGGAAATAATGTTAATAGTCTTACAGAAACCAGCTCCTCTGTTTTGTTCCTAATATAGAAATAATGAACTGAACAAGCACCTGTTTGGCTGGACAGAAACGATGCTTGTTTTCAGGCCCACCCTCTGGGGAATGCTGTGCAGACTCATTATAGCATAAAATCCATCAGAACCTAATTTATTTGAGGTGATGTAGGTTTGCTTTATTGCCTGAAATCACTCCACCTGATTCCACAGCAACTCTGCAGTTCTCACAGGTGGAACCGATAGCAGAATGAGTATGAAGAATGCATTAACAACAGCTGCAAGCTATTTCTCCATAAAATTCATCAGGAACACTGACCTTTTGTGATTTCGGTTATGCACTAAGAAATAAAAGGGAGGAAGGTTCTAAAATTGGAGCATACAACTGACACCTCCAGGCTTCCAAGAACACTTAACTGCAATCTGAAACAGCTGGTATGGAAATGAGGCGACAAGTTCAGGCATGGTGGGAATATTGGCGTGGAAGGCTAGTATATTTTTAGCAAGTATGTTTTTCTTTTCTTATAGATGACTCAGAATTTGATATACACGCTTTAGTCATTCCGTAATGCAGCCACAGGTTTTCCTTTTCTCCCTTCCTCCTTCTGGGTAAATTACATGGGCAGTGACAACTTCCTCATTGTTGTGACATAAAGAAGTTTTATGAAAAAAACAACTTTTGTCGACTAGTTATTGTAGTTTGTGTGCATGTGTGTTTCAGTAAACCTGGCTATTTGAGATCATTTCCATTTGTTCAAGGCTCTATTCCCACTGTAATTAGTTGACTCACTCAGTGCCTCCAATAATGAGGGCACACTGACCATGCTTTCCACCGAACAGCCAAGGCCTTGGCCATTGTAGCAGGTGTAAGTTATTCTCTGCAGGCAATTGCATGCTGAATGCCAGCTATGACTAATGCTGTAAGAAGCACACTAGCCGAGTCGGCCTTGATGAGGAAGATGCATCATAATGATAGTGGTGCATTTTATCATGGGCATTGCATTCAGAGACAATGAAGAAATGGGGAAGTAATTGAAATGTTGAACATTCTTCAATGCATCATGTTTCATTATAAACACGTGATTTATGTGGGAATGTTATGTGCTTGCCCTAAAACTGTCCTGCAGAAGTGTTTTGATGACCATAATGTTTATTTTTATTATTGTAATTATTTTACTTTTTTTTGCCAGAACTGTCCTAGTAGTATAAGTATAAAATGAAACACTTGAGTTTGTATTTGTACTTGCACTTGAGGAATTTGTACTTGGATTTGTCTCAGCCTTGGGCATTAGTCTTGCTATATATGGTCTTGGTCTCTCTGTAAAAATATTTGCGCTAGATTTTCATTCTGCATGCTCAAAGTTTGACAAGAATTTATTCCTTCTTCTAGAAAACATAGCCTTATCATTGGCACAATGCACAAATGAAGTCAACTAGTTGAAGTAAAGGCTTGGCCTCAAGAAAGATTAGATGGTTTGTGGTCTCAATCTTGACTAGGCCTAACTTTCATTTGGACGTGATCTTGCCTTGACCTCAACCCCAATACAACTTGGTCTTATCAGAAAGAATACCTGGTCTTTACATCATGCCAGTCATAGTCTTGGACTTGACAATGGCAGTTTTGACTACCTTAGTCAAGATTTGCCTTTACAAAGAACTGACACTGGAGACTCCTTCCATAAATGTGAAATAAACATCTCTTTACAGAAAGTAGCAGTGGACCAATGATTACATCTTTGTTAAATAAAATAATTCCAATAAAATTGATCAGTTACTTAGTTTATGTGGGGCGCATGGTGGCTTAATGGTTAGCACGTTCGCCTCACACTTCCAGGGTCCGGGATTCGAGTCCCACCGGGGCCATGTGTGTGCGGAGTTTGCATGTTCTCCCCGTACTGTGGAGGTTTCCTCCGGGTACTTCGGTTTCCTCCCCCAGTCCAAAGACATGCATGGTAGACTGATTGGCGTGTCTAAAGTGTCCGTATTGTATGAATGGGTGTGTGTATGTGATTGTGCCCTGTCCATGGTGTACCCCGCCCTGTGCCCCATGCTTCCTGGGATAGGCTCCAGGTTCCCCATGACCCTGAAAAAGAAGTAAGTGGTAGAAGATGGACTTGGTTTATGTGAAGCATCCAGCATGCAAATCCATGTGAATGAGTTACTACAGACACAATAACGCATTAGAACGAGAGTATTGATTTGAAATACCAGCTCTATTAATTTTCTATAACAGCGCTTCAACAATAAACACTACTACCAAGCAGATTTGATAATTAAACAGTTCTGTGGTGTAATATAATTAAACACATAAATATGTGCCCTTACAGGCTTATAGGCTAATAGGATATACAGTCTGTTACACTGTAATGTCAAAGCTGAACTAGTCTTGCTGAATATCAAGCAATGATTAAGACTATGGACTGCTTCTCTATAGTGACCAGACCCTCACTCTTTTCCTTTACCTCTAGTTTCTTTGAGCTCAGTTAAATTTGACCAGACCGAACAGTTTATTTTCCTGAGAGATGCCAATACCTTCTTCAGGCATTGAGCCACGACCGAGAGCTTGTTATGTCGCCAAAGGAAATTGTGACAGATGTGGCAGTTTTGTGAGTCAATAAAACTCCAGTTATTCAGCACGCTTGGCCTATGTTACTCACCAACTTCACCAGGTGACACCACTAGATGAGCATGGAATGTGAAGCAACTCTCAGTGTCAACTTTTGCTTTTGTGAGGTCAAAGATTGAGCAAATTCCTTGTAGAGTCCTTCTAGTAAGTGGCTAAGATGAGCACCTCCTTTGCACAGGTCTAAACAATGGATAGATGGACAGAAAGATGAAGATGGATGGATATGTATGTATGTATGTATGTGCATCCATGTATGTATGCATGGCTGCATGCATGATGGACGGGTGGATTGATAGACATTTTGCCATACAGATGGATGGATGGATGAATTGATGGATAGATGGAGGGATGCATGAATGAATAGACATTGGACCAGATGATTGATAGACAGATGACAATCAGCATGATTGACAGGCAGTCAGAGACACCTCTGGATGTTGGTGGCCAACATCATTATTTTTTGTGTCTAGTTGCTGGAATGTGAGTGCAATTTGTGGTTATGATGCAGAAAATAACTGATGTTATGTAATAGAGAGCTGACAAGTCGGTGGGAATTTGCAAATAACAAAACTTTATTTCTTTCTAAAATGATACTAAAATAGAGCTGCTCACATTGCTGAGCTCAGCTGGAACTGAAACATGTGACGATCACTCTGTTATTTGTTGCACATAAACATGCTGGTTTTCATTTAAGGCACAATAGCCGAGGTGAGCTCTGAACGGAAGCTGTTGTGCTTGTGTGTAGGCGGTAGTAATTAACAGAGGAGGAAACATACATTATTAATAGTAATGGATTATAATAATGGGTTGCTGCGTGATCTGTCATTCCCACCACCTAAAGCCCTTGGCATGTTGATATACCTACTGTTGAGCAGTCGAGAGCACACTGCTGAGCTCTGCTCAACTAAGTCGTGATGCTGTCAAACAAAACTCCAGGTTGTACTTAAAGAACACAGGCTAACACTGACCTTGTGTTTTCTTATACCTCACAGTTCATGTTGACCATAAACACAGAAGCACTGAGATAGCATTTAGGCTGGTTTTGCTGACACCCAAAACAAACCTATTATGTAAATACCCTTTTTGATTGCAACATGCTTGAATAGCCAGCCCTTTTTCCCACAGTGGGGAGAAAATGTGAAACTGAGAATGTGAGCTAGTTATCAGACTTTCTGTGACTGTATCATGCATGCTGGTCAGTGGTCAGATATGAAACTCACGGAACAAGCAAAGATTAAATTCACTGACATGCCTTAACCGTGTTCATTCATTCAAACTTTTTAACTGCCTGGTCAAGGATGCGGTGGCTTAAATGACTTTTTATATTTTGGGAAAAAGAATAAACTTAATTTGTTAGAAAATATGATATGGCATGTACAAACAAAAAAGCCAGAGTCCCTAACATATATCTAGATAAGGCAAGTTATGAACTGGAGTGATGTAACTGAGGTTGAGGAACTGTCAGAGCAAGAATTCCCACACAATGCTGACAGTGCTAGGTTTTTTTCTCCCCAGTGTTGTTTAGTATTTCCAGGGACATACTAGTAAGGTTCATATTTAGTAATAACACTACAAAAAAAAATAACTTCCAGTTTAGACCACAAGCACTTTGGGTTTAACTCCGAATACAGAAACATGTCCGGATATTTGGAGCACTAAACAGATTCAGATAGTAGCATTATATTACACCTCTAATGGACACTGAAGTTCTATAGATGTCTCAAGAGTGGAAAAGCAGAACAGAGCTAATGTCTACTGACGTACAATCCAGCTGGCAGCTTTCGCAGGTCTCTTGTCATCCTCAGGACTGCAGTGCTAGGCAAGCACTTTAACACCTTGCATGAACTCAAAAGACTCACTATTATTATACACATGTTCAGTTTCCTTGCACACAGCAGGACTGTAACTAAAACAGACAAGCAGCTTGTGTGCTGTTTGATGGGTCGCTTTGGATTTCAGAGCTGATTTAGGAGACATTCCTCCAGCCTTCTCTTCTCACTCATACTATTCCCACCTCACACAAGAGCTCTTAACACAAGCCAGATGACTCCACTGGAATAAAGTCAAGGAAGGAAAATTATCCTCTCGATTTTCAGGAGTAAATATTTTCGCCGCTTGGAAGGTAACTGGAAACAGCTGGAGCTTGATGAGGAGAAGAGAAAATCTCCTGCTGTTTTTCTCACACTTTCTTGGTGAGAGAGAAGTAGATACAAAACCAGCTTCTGGAATACTCATAATAAAAGAATGAAGGAAGAATTAAGGACCACCATGCTTGTCTTGGAATCTTCCTTGGAATGCACTTTTGGATCATAGCTAGGTGGTATAAAGAGAAGGTTTATACGATTTAGTGTTCGCTTGTTGAATTGAGAGATGTGTTCTTGAGATTTCATAGTGCAGTACTGAAGTTGGGGGCAAAAAAAAGAGCAGGATGTCTCTATTGTACATGATTATCAGTGTGATGGCTCATAGTCTATCCATGCCTTTAAAAAAAATAGTTTCCTGTTTCAACTCATACTCACACAAAGGGTCTTAAGAGATTGAGGAGGTCTGCAGAAAACCAGACTGATTCCCTCCAGATGTTCCTTTACATCCTGATTCACCCAAACAAACACTCAAATTATGGACAGGAGAACACTGGAGCAAAGCTGCATGTTCTTCATCAGACTCCTCAACACTCGTCTCATCTCCTTTAGTGCTGGTGCCACCAGATGTCCCTTTTACATCCTCTCTTGGCCAAACATGCACTTAGAAGCAATTCCTTCCTTCCGTAAGTCTGGAAGTGTACTACCTGTTGCTTATCTACATTACTGTTTCCAACATTTGGTGGCTTTTACTTGAGAAGCCTCCAGAGGTTTGCCTGAAGTTTAATGACCAAATTGCATCCACATGGTAGTGATGTAACCAAATACAAATACAGTATTTGGATATCTGATAGTGTGTTGTAAACAGACACAAATAATAGTTAGATTTTTATGTTTTTATGATGCTTACAGTAAAGTTCAACATGGCATCTGGTTGAGACTACAGGATACAACATATAAAGTTTTGTGGGGTTTTTTTTTGTGTGAGTGAGTGATCAGATAAAAAGCTTGCAGGACAAACACACACCACATTCATGAACATGCTAGTAACAGGCTAATTTCCTTAGTAACTTCCTGGCTCATACTTGTGGCAATTGAAATTAGGCTACTAGTTTATTTAGATTTTATTTTGGGAAATAGAACCAACTAAATTCAGAAGAAAATATTGCAAGTGAGTATGCGGAAAAATAATAACTTCATGAATGTGATTTAAAAAAAAATCTCTAGTTAAGGCTGGTTATGAACTCGAATGATGAAGCTTAGGCTGAGGAACTGTCAGAGCCAGAATTCACACCTCATGCTGACAGTGCTGATATTTCTACATGCGGGTTTTCCCTCCAGAGTTTCTGGAAGAGTAGGGTTAATATTTATAAAAACAAACGACCACGCCCACTTCGGATTTAAAACCGATTACAGATAGAAATACGGACATTTGGAGCCCTGGAAAATAGCATTGTGTTATGCCCCTTCCGCATGTAGACCTCAATCAAGGAAATGCTGAAAGTCTAATTAATAAGCTACACTATTGATTGTCTATTACAAATGGTTGAATGAAGAGATTTTACATTATTAGTGATATGACCAAGCCTTCTCCAAACATTATTTATTTATTTATTATTATTATTTTTTAGCATTTTATCATGCAGCCAGCAAAGCATGATAGAATGCTAAAAAAACACAACAACAACAATGAAACTTCAATCATGGCTTTTACTATATTGTGTCCATGATGTGAAGTTCGTCATATTCCATAAACCATAGCAATGAGTACATTTTCTCGGGGGAATATCTGGTTTTAGATGGGGTTTCCTGCATGTACATAAGTGTATCAAATTTGGATATCCTGATAATTACCTAACCTTTATGAAGGTCTACTATGAAATTGCTTTTCTTAAAAAATACACTGAAATTAAACTTCAGGAAACTCTGGATGATTCCCAATTTCCTCTTTCTCAAAATGTAATATTAGCTTAATGATTTTGCAGTGTTTTCCATGTACTTACTATACACCATCTTAGCTGTTTTACATAACCTAGCTATATTTAACCATGGTAAATAAATTAACATAAATATAAGTAGTTAGTCAACATATTACTCAATCCACCAAAATGGAACATATAGGTATTTATACTGAAATAACTCTTTGCATTTTAAATATCACAGTCTATCCTATAACAATGAATGAGCACAAGTATAAATACATAAAGTCAATTAAACAGCATAAAGCACTTGCTTGCATATATAACAGTTTAACATAAATTGAAATACCAGGGGAAAATAAAAACATTTTAGTTTTAATGAGCTTTATAAGCATGTATGCTTCATAAGCCATAGTAGCAAAATTGGCAATTCAGAAAAACTATGAAGTTAATTAGGAAGATGGTGGAGATGTGGGCTTTCTCCAAAATTCAGCTATTGCATTACTCCATAGAAACAATAACAAGCACAAAAAAGCAGCAGATCACAGTACTGTAATTTAAGACAAAGTTAATAAAAGTTGATAATGTACTGGCCTCATCTTTGGATGCAACACTTGGTTGGTTGCTATGTAATTTCAGTGGGAACACCAGTGCTCTCTAATCACTGTTATTCACCCACACGCAACTCTCACACACACACAAAAAAAAAATCCCAAACACTTACTCACTGCCGTGAAAATGAAAAGATAATTAGGCACAAGAGGAAACACCTTTTGTCTTAGGTCATTAAACCTGAAAGCTTTACTACCTGCCCACAGCTTTATTTCAACTGAAGATGTGCTTGTGATGTCATCAAACATAAACGTGAATGATATACATTTTCTTTCAGACTTACACACTCATTAAAAGAAAACATTCTTGTTCACCCACAGACTACAGGCACAGAACATTTTTACATTTTAAATTTGCAACAGTTGAAAGGCTGCTCTGTTTGATGGGAACTTTTAGCTATGTGTTGGTTACAAGACAAAGGCAGAATGGTGGCGTGACTCAGAAAGAAAATCTGTTTACTGGAATTTCCTTCCTAAATGAATAGCTCTCTTCATTTTGCCTCAACAATAAACCAGAGCATTATTTCATTTTATTACAGACAAGATATTAATAAGCTTGCGGTTGGTGTATGAGTAAAAATAATCCAACATTGTTAAGAGCTTAAAGGGTAGTATGTCAGATTAAATTTGAAATGTCCACATTGGGTAATAGATATAGGTGTCATTGCTGTTTCATGCATAGAACTTTTAATGGGGACTTCAGGAGTTTGAAAATCATTGCATGGCTCTGTTGATTCTTTATATTTGATGTTTTTTTTTTAAATCATTATTTAATAATGACATAAAATGACAGTGAGTGATTATACAATGGATATAAAAAGCCTACACAACCCTATTAATGGCAGGTTTTTGTGATGTAAAAAAACAAACAAAAAAAACTACAACAATATAAATCATGTCAGAACCCTTTCTATCTTTAAAAATTGCAAGTGTGCACACCCCTAAACTAATACTTATTTGAAGACCTTTTAAATTCTATCACTGCATCCAATCCTTTGAAGTAAGAGTCAATCAACGTGGCTGATCTGGTCTTGCCAATATTTCTCACACTTTCTTGCAAAAAACATTCTAGATCTGTCAAAATATAAAGGTATCTCCTGTGCACAGCCCGCTTCAGGTCTCCCGACAGATTTTTAGTTGGATAGAGGTCTGGGCTCTGGCTAGGCCACTCAAAAACATTGGTCTTCTTTTGGATAAACCAGTCCTTTTTTATATAATGCTTACTAGCAGACACCAGAAAGTTTTGTACTAAAACCGACTAGAATTTGTAGCTATTCATAATTCTCTCCACCTTGATAAAAGCCCCAGTTCTAGCTGAAGAAAAGCAGCACTGAACCATAATCCTGCCACTACAATTTTTCACCATAGGTATAATGTTCCATTGGTGATATGCTTGTTTTTGAACTAAACATACCTTCTGGAATTATTGGAGGGTTTGGGATATTTTTTGTGAGAGAGGGCTTCTGTCTAGCCACTCTATCCCATATGATAAATTGTTTTCACATACAGAAAACAATTACTATTGTCAGATATTCCTGCGGCTCCTTTATTATTACTGTAGGTATCTTTGCAGCCTCCCTAGTATGTATTTGTCTTGTCCTTTTGGAAGAACATACTGTTCTTGGTGATGTGACTGTTGTGCCCATTTTTTCCATTTGTTTATGATGGGCTTCATGATGTTCCATGGTACATCTAATGTCTTGGAAATTCCTTTACACCCTTCTACTGATTGATATCCTTTGACAAGTGAGATACCATACATGCTTTGTAAGCTTTTTGCAGAGCATGGCTTCAGCAGTGAAACCAAGTTGCTAAGCAAAATCCTAAAGAAACAGCTGGTTTTTATTTGAGGTTAAATCAGAACAATTTTGTTGATGACCGCTGCATGATAATTACATTTAAACATGAGATTGAATGTGATTGGTTCATTCTGAACACAGCCATACCCCCAATTATAAAAAGGTGTGCACACATTAGCAAGCAGGTTATTGTAACTTTTTACATTTTTCCCTGAAATGTTTGATTGTTTTTCTTTTAATTTGGTAATTTCAAGTTGAGGATGGAAAAAGTTCTGATGTGATTGATCTTTGTTGAATTTTTTTAAATCCTACCATTTTATCAGGGGTGTGTAGACTTTTTAGATCCATATAAAAAGGTAAAGTAAAAGGTCTGAAAAATGACAAGAATTTACACAATACCAAAAAGTAGGTGTCATTAAATACAAATACATGGTAGCTTACTGGTAAATTTACAGTGCAGCTTGTAAGAAGTAAGAATACTTAGTGTTTTCAGTTTAATATATCAACAAATTAACAATCTGAAGTTAAATAGTAAGTACATTTTGTATATAAAGCACAAGTGCTATAAAAAATGGCATACACTCACCATCCGCTTTATTAGCAAACTGTACACTGGCACATTCATGCAACGATCCAATCAGCCAATCCACTAACAATCACAATGCATAAAACCATTCAGATGTAGGTCAAGAACTTCAGTACTCTAATCCTCACAGCAACATTTAGAATGGGGAAAAAAATGTGATCTCAATGTGTTTGTGGCATGATTATTGGTGCCACAATGGACTGGTTTGATCCAGACTACTGATCTCCTGGGATTTTCACAGTCTCTAGAGTTTCAGTCTCTAGAGTTTACACAGGATGGTGTGAAAAACAAAAAACATCAGACTGTATGGCTAAACTGGTTTGAGCTGACCAGAAAGCTGCGGTGACTCAAATAACCACTCTATACAACCGTGGTTAGCAGAAAGGCATTGGAATGCAAAACATATTGAACTGGACTTTAAACCTGAGATTGGAAAAACATGGCCTGGTCTTGGCACAGCCTTCTGAACCCCCACCCAAATCAGGTGACCGCTGCTCAGTGGAACTGCTGGACAGTCAGTAAACACGGGATTCCCAGTACTTTCACAGTTGGATTCTCTTCCTTATCATGAGCAAGCAAGTCACATCCCCAGGCCTCTGATATCAGTGTGTGGCACCCTCCTATATGTGTATGTGCTTGCCCTCAGACATATTGACAAGGATGCAGAGTTGGCTGCTTTAGCACTAAAGCCTAATGTTTGTTCTCAGTAATGATTGTCGTGTGGAAAGGGTTGCGTTTGCATTTGCTTCTTTTGACAGGTGTTTCCTTTGTCCGTCTGGTCTCCAGACTATCCTCCTGTCTTTGTGCCATGCCTTGCAATTATACTCTACCTATATACACAGGTAGAGTTTATACACACATAGGTTCTGAAGAGTGTACCCCCATGAACTGTTTTATTGCATGATTTATGAAACATTAAAGAAATGAAGCCAGTCAACCATTCTTCACTAAATAACCGGAAAGAAATGTTATTTACTGAAACAATAACCATGATATCAGATAAATGGAGAACTGTGCATAACTGAAATGTACAAAATAAAACATGGAGTGCCCTGTTATAGGAAAATAATCAATGATGGCATGGCGCGGCATGAAATGAGTCACTGTTACTACTCAATCATTGATTATTTTGCTTTAAACAGAAACAATGAAAAATGATGCATTATACTTTATCCATTTAGTTACATTTCATGTTGAGGAATGTCCATGCAACAAGTTAGTATTAATTATTTAGTTCATAATTATAGCAGCTACAGTACAGTATAAACAGTACTCCACTTACCAAGAATCTCTTTTCTCCCTCCTTAAGTTAATAAGACTAGATATGCAAGTTGACATGTCACTGAGAAAACAGAAAGCACAAAGTCCCCTGTCTCGATAAACTTGACTGTACCATGGTGGAAATCACTGAAGACTCCTCACATAAATGTTAAATAAATGTCTTCCTACAGAAAGGTTATAACAGGCTGTTACTGTAGAAATGGTAACATAGAATCAGTTAGAATGGTATAATCATTAAAAGACAGCAACAGCTCACACTATGCAACTATAAATATTGGAACAAATTCCACAGCGTCGCAACAATGTAAAAAAAATTAAAAAACTACTTTATGAACAGGACAATCGGCTACATTTGAATGTTATATAAGAAATTTCTCAAAAAGCTCTGATTCTGAGTTGTCAAATTTTGCATTAATTTCTCAACACTGATGGAATAAATACAGTTCCTGAGAATGGACTCTTTGAACTTCCAAGAAGCTGCCATGTACCGTAATACAGCAAATATGAGAATCAGAGATGCTTCCTTTTATTAGTGACTTCTAACAAAACTATTCTTTTGTCTCCTTTGATTTATTTCTATTGTATTCTGCCCTACAGTTGTACTTTGGCTGTACAGGTGTTATAACAACACGGATATGCATAAATAAATATTGCAGGTCTACACAAGCCAAAAAGCTAGCTGCTCGGCACGACCAGTCATCTCATATTGTATGCAAACTCTACTACAAATGAAGGGACCTTTACACTGTGACTTTACGGTATATAATCTCTCTGAAGGAAGGGGCCGGACCATAAACGGAGCTAAATATTGGTCTTTAGTAACCTCTACGTTGCACAACCAGCCTTTCAAATGAAAGTAAATTGTGCAAGTGAAGGAGATTAAATCCTGTGACATCAGTGGAAAAAAGCAGTGGTTCTATGCATCTACATGCTCCCTCACCCCCTTCTCAGAAGGCTGCTATTTGCTCTGGGCAAATGGGCCAATTGCACAACTGTTCAAACGGCTTCTCACAACAACCTGTGGTAAACAATGAAAGCAGGACTGATTTACACATCACTTCCTTAAAACAAATCCTTTTAACTATGCTGGTTTTTTTCAGTATGGTACCAAGTATTTAACTCTATTTGTACAGCAAAGAGCAAAGTCCATCAAAACGTCACATATGTGAGGAGTTTGATTAAGAACTTTTATGTTCGGTGCAGCGTTTTTGTATAAATGGTTGTATTGCATCACACAAATACTCAACTTGTTTTTTTTCTGATTGGTATGCGGCACTTAAAGCAGCAGTCCTCTCTCTCTCTCTCTCTCTCTCTCTCTCTCTCTCTCTGTCTGTCTCTCTCCCTCTCTCTCTCTCTCTCTCTGTGTTTCTTGTGCATGAGAGAGGGTTTGTTCCACTAAATCTCCCTGTCCTCTGCATGGCCACTTGCGAAATTCCTGAAAGTATAAATAGGTGGCCTGTGCATTTCAAATGAGGATCTCGGTCTAAATGTTTCCCAAGCAGAGAGTTATTATTACTCTTGCAGCACGGGTGGCTTGTGGAATCGCCGTCTTTGGCCTCATCCATGTGAAAATCTTGAATGATATTAGACCACAAAAGGCTCTTTTATCGCACATCCTGTGTTGACCGAGTGAACCGTCTATAGACGGGAATCACAGAGTGAATAAACATAAATAGTGTCGTGTTCTGGCTGACGAGGCCACCACATAGCCTGTGGCGGGGGAAACAATGTTGTGCAATCAATAGGCTTGGCTAATTACCATGGGATTAAATAAAGGCTCCATGGAAACCACTCTACATTTTCCAAAACAAGACTCCCTTCCCTCCATCCGTCACGGCCACTTCAACTCTGCTACCAACGTGATTAGGACGTTCTATTTATTCCTGACGGCCCATGTTTGGAGCTAGCAAGCCTGAATGTTGCTTTGCACGCTCCAAGACGTCCCAGTAGAAGCAAACCTCTTGACACTACTAAATTCAAGCATGCACTGAATGCACAGGACAACTTTCTTGAGTGTCTGTCCAGGACTAATGGAGTGGAAATGTTTCCTTGTGTTTGATGGGAACCGCAGAAAACGAGCTTGGCTGCATGTGTGGTCGTACGAAGTTGGAACGTGTTTCACAATGTTGGGCAAATCCTGTGGGATTTTCCCAATTAGTGCCCTGTTCTTAGCTAGGAGTAAAACCATAGGGCTGTCTCAATAAAGCCAGTGGAGTCATGGATCCATTTCTCATTGCAAGGCACAGACTTTGTTTGTAGTCAGATTTAACTCTGTTGTTATATCTATTCAGGTGCAGGTCCCTGAGGACAGATCCGTGAGAACCTCTATACGCAAACGCATACTCGTTTTTGCAAACGCATTTTTTTTTTTTTTTTTAAATGAAAGACATTGAAATGTCTAGTAGCAAGTCAAAGTGACTGTATGTTACTTTTCTATAGCTGTAGTGCTGGCTGTAATTCAAATCATAGTTTTATATTAAAGCACTTGTTCTATCTAATGCATTATTATTTCTATAGGAACAACTCATTCATTGTCATGTGCATGGCAGATCTACATCGGGGTGCTCACACTTTTTTGACTTGCGAGCTACTTTTAACATGACCAGTCAAAGAGATCTACCTACGAAGGTTCCGGCTGAGCGAGAGATGGAGAAAGACGCAATTTTCGGGGCTCCTGCAACTCCATTTAATATAATTCTATAGGCGCTTTTTTGTGGAGTTTATTTTTTTGTGAAGTGTTGT
>JAFFST010023655.1:2500-16545 GCA_022414735.1 Noturus placidus | reverse complement strand
GTAACCGTGTGATCAGAAAGATTATTTATAGCTACACGTGATCCTAATAAAAGTATTTCCGTCTTATCAGAATTGAGTAGAAGGAAATTAGTTAGCATCCAATGCCTAATGTCCTTCACACAATCCTCAACTTTATCAAGATGCTGTCTGTCCTCTGGCTTCGCTGAAGCATGCAGCTGTGTATCATCAGCATAACAGTGGAAGCTAATTTCATATTTACGAATAATTTGATCTAGAGGTAGCATATATAGAGTAAAAAGTAGTGGGCCTAAAACAGAACCTTGTGGAACACCAAATTTAACCTTGCTATGCGTGGAGAAGTCTTCATTTACAGGATTTCCAATTTCAGGATTTTCTATATTTAATCCGTACGTTAATATGAGGTCAAGAGTGTGACCACCATTATGAGTCGGTCCGATTAATTCTGCTTAATCCCTACTGAATCTAAGATGGATACAACCGTGGTTCTCAGAGGGTATTCCAGGCTATCAAAATGAATATTAAAATCACCAATGATTAAGGCCTTATCTACAGAAACAACCAGGTTCGAGATAAAGTCTGAAAATTCACTAAGGAATTCAGAATATGGCCCTGGGGGTCTGTAGATAATAATTAGAGTAATTGGCTTATTTTTTGTGGCTACATAAGTTATTTTTGTATAAAGAATTTCAAAAGAATTAAATTTATCGCTAGGATTATGTGAGATGTCTAGATTTTGACTATGAATGAGTGCGACACCTCCTCCTCTACCAGTTAAACGAGGCTGGTGTACATAACTGTAACCAGGAGGACTGGCTTCATTTAATGCTATATACTTGTTTGGCTTAATCCAAACACATTAAATTACATTCCTGGTAATTTGGTCTGGCACCCTGTCCAGGGTGTACCCTGCCCTGTGCCCGATGCCTCCTGGGATAGGCTCCAGGTTCCCCGTGACCCTGATAAAGGAGTAAGCGGTAGAGGATGGATGGATGGATAATATAGTTCTATATATAAATTTCTAATGTTAGTGGTAAATGGTCTGCACGTATTTGGCGCTTTTTTAACCTTATCGGTTTTTGTTATATTATTGGTTTTCATTTCATTTCATTTCATTTCACTAGTTCACATTTACCCATTCACACACCAATGGGTGCAGCACTGCCATGCAAGGCGCTAACTTACCATTGGGAGCAACATTGTGTTCAATGTGGAGTCATGTAGGCCGGGAATCAAACCGCCAACCCTATGATTAGTGGACATCCCGCTCTACCACCTGAGTCACAGCCGCCCCTTAATGCTTTTAAAGCATTAGATAGAATTTTCTGCATTAAGTTTCAAATAGGTTAAAAACCATAACCACTTATATACTTTTCTTGAAATTATCAAACTTCTCTATCTCAGGGGATTACTGTAAAAATGTGCACTAGTGCTTTCCTTAATAATAGTCAAATGTAGGAGAAAGACGATTCAGAGTGGGATCAATTTACATTTTTTTCTTGTTTCTCATCCGTGGATCATACCATTACCCGTAAGTGTCTCTGTTTGCTATCTCAGATGTCAAAGCTGCACACAAGTCTAGTACAGCTATGACAGATGGGGTAGGTGGAACTCTAATGCCACCAATTGCACAATATTTTGATTGATGTGTCTTTCTTGTGCAGGAATATGTAACGGGGACACAGGCTGAAGTGCAAAGGCATTAAAGCACTTGAAGGTCTTTTTAACACAGTGACAACATTATCCTAATGATGAAGTGGTCCAAACTCAGTAAAAATAGAGTGGGTAGAATAAGATCAACAAAAGTCATTTAGCTCCTCAATGATCTTTAACAATTGCAATCAGATCCATTAACCTCAAAGCTACAATTAGCCACAATCCGACACAATCCAAAACATCCTGTGATGACCATCCAGTGAGTTCATTTTAATAAGTTCTACTGTTGTTTAAAATGATACAATTGTGGGGAATATGATCCTCCATAGATTTTAATGATAAGTAAATGGTAAATGATCAGTGCACTGAGAACTCATGTACCGCTCTCCTATCCTACAGAGGAAACAAAGACCTCACCTCAACATTACTATCGCGCAGATTATCCAACTCCAGTTACCTCCCCTTCTTGTTCCATGTGCTCTCACAATGTTGCACCCTCAGGATCTTCTTATTAAAGTTGTTAAATACCCCCAAAATGAATTTAGGCTAGAGCTTCAAATAACCCAAATACAGTGCTCCAAAGCTGTACTTCATTTCCCAAGGCTTCATTTGTTATAATCTCAGTCTTGGCCAGACAATTATATTGTCTGTCTTGCTTTCATTTCTCTTAATGAATAAACTCGGGGATCTATTTAGATGACAGTCCTCACAGTGATTTATGGTAGACATTTAAAGAAAAGTGTGTTCTCCTTCAGTGACCTTACAATCACAGAGTCCTGTTAAACCTATTTCCAGAAACAAATGGGTAAACAAAATGGAAACACCAGGCATAAAGAAATAAAGAAGAAAAATTCTGCTTCAGAAAATAAAACTGGTAGTGATTAGACCGAAGAATAGAGTATCTGCAGTGTGTGTAAATATGGAGCACAGAAATGACAGATATTTTTCAAATGAAACTTTGGAGCAAACTTGACTCAACCAGTCTAAATGATTCGTTTGTCCTGCTGTGCAAATGTGTGCATTGATTCTCCTGCCTGTCAAAGACTTGTTCAAAAAGATTCAGTCAAAAACATCATTCCCTTGCTGCTAGCAGCACAACGTCAATCCTTTCTACACAGACCCATAAACCTGAATTAAACCTATACTAAAACTAGAAACTACAATATAACAATTAGAACATAATTGATCTGCAAGACAGAAAAGATAAACACATTCCTAATTTAGGGCATTTGGTCAATGTCATTGAAGCACCCAGTGTGCGACTATAAATTAGGCAAGATATGATCTATATGAAACACTACAATGGCTCACTGGTGTTAGAAGAACATTTCCTATCTCTTGCTATTCCTATAAAAAGGAATATGTGGTCAGTTTGATTTAAGAAAAGATATTATGTATGGCTTATATAAAAATATTATGTTTCTTAACCAATCAAAACGTGATTTCATTGCGTATGCTAAACTTAATTTAAACAACTTTATAATTAATTAGAGTGAAATCACATAGTTTTAGTATGTTTGTCTGGCACCTCAAGGGTTGGGGGTTCAATTCCTGCCTTCAGGTATTCTGGCTTCCTCCCCCAGTCCCAAAGACATGCATTGTAGGCTGAATGGCAGCTCTAAATTGTCCGTAGTGTATGAAAGGGTGTGTGTGCGATTGTGCCTTGGGTGCCTTGGGTCCGAGTCCCCTGGGATAGGCTCCAGGTTCCCCACGACCCTGTAGGAAAAGCGGTACAGAAAATGGATGGATGGATGGATGGATGATTAAAATGTGTAGTAGAATAGCGCAGAGGTAATGTTGCAGTTGCAGAATGCTGGTAACTTTGGTCTGACGCTCAAGTGAGAGTGCAGAGTTTGATTTTATTCAGACCATTCAGAACACTTGATCAAATCATGTTGGATGTATGAAAACAAATGATGTTAATGTGACTCGATTCACCCACATGGAACCGATGTATGCGTTTGAATTACACAAATTCAACAAGCTTGTTTTTTTCAGTGCACCAGCAATGCAAGGCCACAATATAGTCCATATACTACTTAATATTAACTAAAATTAACAACTTATAATACAGCTATAGTAGTTTTTACAAGGTTTCTTTATTTAGTTTAAAGAAACAACACTTTTTGACAAAAAGAAAAAAACAGGCATAGGCATAAGAATAATCTTAAGAATAAGAATAAAGAAAGATCCGACTCATCAGACTGCTTTTTATATATACATGTTCTATTTGTTATTCTTTGGAGAAACAAGTTCTTGCAGTCTACTTACTGTAATATAAAAAGAAATGTTTATTTCGTTCCAATCCACAGCATTCTTGGCATACAACACAATTTGGCCAGCTAATTGAAAGCCCCCTGAGATTCATGCTAGTATTACAAGCAGGCAGCCTGAGACTGTTATCACGGGAATGATGCATAAGGCAAGAACAGTTGGTCTCAAGGGAGTGATGATGAAGAACGGAGGCAGGCAGGCCATGACAGGTAAACAAAACGCTCACCCCATAGTCTCTCCAGACTTAGACTGACCCTGTCCACAAGCCAGTGGTGTGAGACCAAGTGCAAGCGTGATAGGGAAGCAGTAGGTGCAGCACGGAGAGTTAAAAGATAAAAAAGGTTTCATAATCATTTACGGGCCAGTAAATAGCAAGAGTAAGCAAGAGCAAGAAGGGTTCTTATTGTGCTTTCATTACATTAGGATCACTTTCTTATCTTGTGTAGTTAAGACTATGGAGAAACATTCTTACATTAGCTACAAGATTTAAGTTAAACATTTACAGAAATCTCTATATAAACATTTACAAATGTATGAAACTAAAACAATGTTACAACATATTTAAATCAAAGCTAAAGCATTAACAGTGCTATAACATGCATATATTACTGGTTGCTTACTTCTTTTTGGCACGATTTTAAAACTAACTTGTTTTAGCCGTTTCCTTAGCGCTTGTTGTTGCTTCCTCGTGAAGTGCATTTTATGCAGTTCACACGTGTCATTAATTACTGATCCTTTACCCCCAGTAACAGAGATTTCCTGTCAAATTTTGCTTTAGAACAGGATGAATCCTTGTTACTGACGGCAGTAGGTCAGATATTCTCTAGAATTTTGTAGTGTCATTTGACGTTCCATCTTGTAAGGAATAAATGAAAAAAGGCAAATGTTAAAATTGAAAGCAATGAAACGCAACGATTTGATCGTCCTTAATTAATTAATTTCACATATAAACATGTGTTTTTATCATCACATGCAATAACAAACTCAGATACATTTTATTTACTTACATGAATCTTGGCAAAATATACTAGATGCTAGTCAGCATATATATATATATATATATATATATATATATATAATCTATTAGTCCCTTGTTGAGCATTCTTTGCTATTTAACAACCCAGGTCTAAACTATCGAAGGAATATGTCTACCACATGATTGTTTGACCTTAGCTTGTTGTTTTGCCCCCTCCCCTTCTGTTTCTGTGTTGAAGACAGGAAACTTAAATCAGCAATTTCCATGAATAATTAACAGCTCACTGGGATTAATTATTAATGTGTTGCACGAGTAATTGCTCCCATTTAAGAGAGAGAGTGTGACTTTGTGGAACGAGAACGTGAACAATGCAACTCAGAAATAGTCGCTATCTATCTATCTATCTATCTATCTATCTATCTATCTATCTATCTATCTATCTATCTATCTATCTAGCTAGCTAGCTAGCTAGCTAACTGTCTGTCTGTCTGTCTGACTGTCTATCCTTGGTTATTTTATTAGTTGCCAGCATAAATTTTTGCTTTACATATGATCATACGAAGTGGTCTATGAAGGTCAGCCTACTGCACATTGCATTTTTTTTTTTGCTTTGACTTCTCCCTATCTGTACATTCATTATGCCATCCTCTCACTTGATTACCTTTTGGCTTCCTCACTCTATCTTCCTCATCATTTCTGACACTTTTGCTCTAATGAATTTTTCTCTGTATCCTCACACGGTGTCTATCATGTTTCACAGACCCAGCTTGTTAACTGCTTGCTAATTACAGTCATTATCTCGATCTGTTCAATTCACAAGAATACTACAAACCTTGAGGCTGTCTGCTTGGGGTGCTGACTCTATTGGATTTGGCTCATGTGCCGTGTTGTGTGTGATCCGATTATGCCATGTTGCCGTGTTGTCTGTCAGGGCTGTAGTTGTGTAGGTCTAATTTGTCTCACCTTGTCAAACTGTACATTAATGACTCAAATGTATAGTCTCTTTAAAGCAAAAGTATGTTTACAAGTTCACACTTTCCCCTTAAGTAAACACTGTCAGTTATATTAGATTAATCAGAGTTAACATCTACATAGTATGTCTGAAAACAGTGTAACCCCATCATTTGCCTAACCTCTAGATGTTAAACTAGTGATTTTGCTGATTTTGCACTATTAATAATGTCTAGTTATAGTGGCAGTTTTTTTTCCAATGTGCATTTAGAAACTTCTAATTTCATTGTGTGATTCTTACCTTATAATGTCTGAAAGCCTCTTGTTCTTTCTCTTTGCTCTTCCTTCATCCAAATGGACAAAAACCTGATCTGTCTCAGCCTGTTCTATAACTATTCTCATTCAACCTCTGGACTGAGGTACACTGAACACCAGTTATCTTTATGACAGCTAATACAGGCTGCAAACACTACCAATAGGTCAAGATCATGTTAGCTATTAACATCATTACATATTTCTTGCACATCTTTAATTATAGCAAAACTGTTCCTTGAATTGTGCTGTGCTTCCTAGTAGTATATTGCACAAGTTTTCACCCTGAAAGCTTGCCAGACTTCTGGACAGTTTCTCAATCAACTTGTAAATGACAACTTTTGAGCAGGGCGCCAAGTTCACATTTATATCGCTTCCCAATCATCTATTAAAAAAAGGCTTCTTTTCTTACTTTTCAAAAAGTTTCCTAGAATATATCTACCACCTTTCTAATACAGTGTTCTCTGCCACACAGTTCTCTGGCAATCTGAGTATCTTATCACACTTTTGCAACACACTGCCATAGCTCAGCTTGCGGTAAACAACTTTGATCTTGCTTGTGATTGCAGTTGTTATCCAGACTTTTTCCCTGCAATTGCTTTGTGAGATAATAAGCTATCTGTAGTGTAGACTTTTGTAGAACAAACAGTCATCCAATGCATCTTGAACAATGCCCTCATTTGATAATGTGAAGTAGAACCACAATATTGGCGTTTGCAATGACACAACATTGTACTCCAATCTGAAATTCCAAGAGTGGTCCAAGAGAGGTTTGAGAAGTGAAATGACGACACATTATATTATTTTAAAATTCATTAACTGCATAGAGTTAAATCAATCATCGAACGAGGTTCTATATCTTAGTATATGTTTGGACCATTATTGCACAGCAGCATTCTCTTCAACGAGCGTTGGGAATTTAAGTTGCGTATTGTTCAGTTACTCAGCACCAGCACTAGCAGGCTGATAAGCTTTGTCCTGTCCAGGACTCTTGGCTGCCATAATAAAGCAATTAGAGAGAGCTGGCAGGCAAACACCACCCACTGTTCTGGGGATTCCAAGACAGGCCCTGCCAATGCCAATCCCTAATAGGATCCCAAGCACAGTCCAGCAGAGATTCAATTGGATTCGAAGCCAATCAATCATCCTAGCTATTGACCTCTGATTGGATTTGGAAGGCATGTCAGGGACGCTTTGATTTTAGCTCTGGCCCAATGAAGCTGGATGTGAAGGTTTATTGTTTCAGACGGGTGGAGGGCCTTGTTCTGGGTTTGACACACTGCCAGGAAAGATGGATGTGTACAGTGACTGCTGTATCCATCCATCAGCATTAGAGTCAGTCATACCATACCATCAAAAATGACCAGGATTACTTATAACATCATCCCCCACTGGTCCAAAACTGGCCATGCATAACTGCAGAGGAATTCTTCTTTGATTAAAAAAAAAAAAAAAAAAAACTTTTTTAATGTAGTTATTCCAAACAGTTTGCACATCCCAAATAAGAAAATAGTCCGAGTAGAATACGTCTACAAGATACATGCAGTATATATGGACTCTATGTGGACTCTACGTGGACAAGGATAAGAATAGGACTTTGTGGTAATACACCAAGACCTTAAGCTCCTGTCAGCTTATTTTAAATAACAGGAGATTAATTATCCATTTACAATCCACTGAAAAATAACCATGTTTCCATAAACATTCCAGAGATAACTGATGAATACCAAGACCCAGTGCAGAAATAATGACATGAATTACTTCAGTTTTTCTTCATAGTGCTGCAATAATCTCAAAGTAGCCATTACACATAACGACTGATCAATATGCCCTCTAAAGGATCTTGAGAGCAATGTAGATGCAGAGGTAAACAAAGATAAAGAGGTGAAACAGAGAAAAGTTTACTAAATGAGGTCAACTTGAATTAAGTAATAGTGAACATGTTCTTCCTGACCATTAAAGAGACACTTGAAATGTCTAAATCGGGCGTGAAGGGGGTGTTCCGGTAGTTACTTTGATAGTTTGATAGGTGACGTCAGTAACATTGTGCTGACCAGTGGTTAATGAAGAAATGAAGCATTAGGCTGACTGAATGAATAAGACAAACAGGAAATTTAATGCACTCTCTCTCTCTCTCTCTCTCTCTCTCTCTCTCTCTCTCTCTTTATGTTCCACTTCTTCCATTTTCAGTGTTTTCGCATACATTATCTTTTTCACGATATCCTTTTCCCCTTTAATTCCTATATCCACCCCACACCTACCTGGTGTATTGCTTTAGAGCATGCAATTCAATTGCAGCCTCCCATGTGTCTCAGACCCTTCAAGCTTGTAGTTGTGCATTATCTCATTACATACAAACAGTTTTGACACCCACTGACTAACCGATGCCATAGATAATACCATAAAGACAATGCTCAATACAAATCAGGTCAGGATAACTCATTTAACCCTGCCATACATATTTCTTATGTGTAACTCGAAACGCTGGAAAAATGAAATCAATAGAAATGTTTCTTGTTAATGAAGATGTACCGGGCTGCCATTCTTGTGGCCTGTGTGGCTTTCAGAGCTCACAGCTTGGTCTTAATAAATCACCCAGTGCGGTCAGCTGGGTGGTCAACATGGTAGAAAGGCCAGACGAACCTGTCTCAGCCCCTTGTACCTCTCTGAATGCAATGTGAATCATTATGTGTGTACAGTGTTTGCTTGCTTATGCCATGTTCTGTAATGAAAAGTGTTAGTTTTATGCACATGAAAAAAAAAAAGATTAACTATATTTCACAGAGGCATATACAAATATATTTCTCTGATAACATTCTGACAAGCACAATTTTATCAAGAAAATATAATATATTTACTAAAACTTATATCAGGAATATAACTGTTATATACCGTATATAACTGTATCCCCGTATCCCTCCTGAAGCAATTACATCCATAACCAGCAGTGTTGGCTGCTACAATTAGCAATGCTACTAGTTTAACTACATTTTTAGTAACACGGCAGTGGCTGAGTAATATTCAAATTTATATAGTCTTTTCAGTAACAAGCTATTTTTTTTCACCATGTAGTGGCATAGTACAATAAAATCCACTGCCTTTTTTGATGGAGCATGATGGCTGACAGAAAATGGTTTAGCCAAAAACTAGCATCAGCTTATATGAAATTACCGAACACATCATTATTGATAATGCAACAAACACCCTAACATAATTATTTTAACTGTGTTATGTGGATTACCATCCATCCATCCATCCATCCATCTTCAACCGCTTACTCCTTTACAGGGGCACGGGGGAACCTGGAGTCTATCCCAGGGAGCATCGGGCACAAGGCGGGGTACACCCTGGACAGGGTGCCAGTCCATATAAAATATAAAACATGTTTTATATAAATATGTTTATATATATAGAACTTCTATAACCAATGAAATTAAAATAGTACAGTTGCTTGCAGTGTAGCTAGCTTAGAGTTTAGATATTTTAAATCATGAGTCGCTTGTAGCTTGACAAGTTGCAAAGTAGCTTCACTTTACATTTACATTGATGAACAGAAGCAAATGGAATGCTCTTAAAACACACCTATGTAACTGTCTACTATTTTGAAGGCAAATAAACAATGACCAGTTTGTGGTCCAATGACCGGTTTGTGATTCCTCAAAAAGGACTGTGCAGATTTAGATACACTGTTTAATGAATCATAAATCGAACAAAACCACAGAATAGAAACAATAATAAACTTAATCAAGGGTCTACATACGATTAGATATGACCTTCTTAGTCATTCGTACGTCTTAATTCACACTCACACAATAAAATATCTACAGATAAGGCATATGGAACATTATGTGGAAATGCAGAATGTGAAACATACAGACAGACCGACTGGAACACACACACACACACACACACACACACACACACACAGAGATACTACACATACAGAGTAGTGATAAAGCGAGAGTGGTCACCCCCTCTGTCCTCTACTCTGACATATATCACAGCCTGCAGTTTGCGTGGCGGTGCACATTGATCGGCCATCACACTGATCACATTACAAGCCAACCAGATTAGATTTGCATTTTTAATTTATTTCCCTTATGAAAAATTGCATTGACCAGTTAAAATATGATATATATATATATATATATATATATATATATATATATATATATATATACACACACACACACAGGGACATATACAAATACTAAGAAACTCTGACATTCCTGTAAATATTTAAAAGATTTTTCACTCGTTAACATAATTTGTACAGACACACACATACACAAACCCCCAAAAAGCAAATAACAATTTTAACAATATTTTTAAAAAAATATTCAGTGATAAATTTTTTTGTGAAAGCCTTGCAGAGATATGCACAACCCTGTGAACAGCATGTGGGCTTGGTGAGCTACATGGAAGAAAAGAGCAATATATAAAGAAGATTTCTTTTATATATACAGAAATTTGTTAGAAATGTGGGCTTGTTTCCCCTTCAAAAGATTAAGATAAATTCAAAAGAATTAATGTCCTTTTCCTGTGCCCAACTATTTTGGGATAGTTTACCTACAACTAAAAATCTTTTTTGAGTTGTGCTTTTGAGTATTGCTTATTGTAGTTTGTAGGTGGGAATTTGTGAACTTTAGTGAGCTGTTCTAAAGCTCCACCTTAAAGTAGAATTTTGTTTTGCATAACATCAGTTGTTTCTGAAATATTCACATCAGTCCACTTTGCTTATTGAAACTCACGCAGATACAGTCTAATATCAGAATAAGGACAAGCTCATCAATACTGGACAGTTGAAAATTGAATAAACACCTGGTGATGTTTTTCCAAACTTTAGCGGGTATGTTGTGGTGAACCTGTGTCCAGTACACACACACACACACACACACACACACACACACACACACACACATATATATATATATATATATTTCTCTCCAGAAGAATTGGAACAGCAAGGCCAATTCTGTTGTTTTCGCTATACATTGAAGACATTTAATTTTGAGATCAAAAGATGATTATAAAACATTAAATCAGAATTTCAGCTTTCATTTCCTAATTTTTTACATCTAGACGTGTTAAACAACATGGCACCTTTGGTGGCAGACCTCCTAAAAGGTTAGGAACAGATAGCCTTAAAATAAATTGAAGTAAATAACAGTTCATATTTGGTTTCATATGCCTTAATTATGATAACTGCATCAAGCCCATGACTCACTGACATCACAAAACTTTTGCATTTTTCTTTTGTGTTACTTTTCCAGGCTTGTTCTGCAGCTTCTTTCAGTTGTTGTTTCAGGGGTTTCTCCCTTCAGACTTCTTCAGGAAGTGAAATTCTTCTCAGTTGAGTAAAGGTCTGGTGATTGACTTGGCCAGTGTGAAACCTTCCACGTTTTCCCCTGCTCAAGTCCTTTGTTGTGTTGGTAACACTTTTTGGGTCATTGTCTTGCTGCATGATGAAGTTCCTCCAAATTAGATTTGGTGCATTTCTCTGTAAATTGGAAGACAGATTGTTCCTGTCTTCTGAATTCATTCATAAACGTTGGCCTTTCCATCACTTTGGTAAACGTTAATCTTGGTTCCAGAACTTTTGTTGATCATCTCTGTATTTCTTTGTGAATCGCAATCTGGCCTTCTGATTCTTACTGCAGATGAGTGGTTTGCATCTTGAGGTATGGCTTTTATATGAAAGTTTTTAACAACAAATGCAGCCTTCACAGGCAAAACCTAGGGCTCAAACCAAGATGAGATATGTAGAGCTATTAATTCTATTAATTTAGCCAATCAGTTTAACAGGGCACACCTGGGCAGCAACAAACTCCTGCACATGTTCCAATATTTTTTGATCATGTGGATGGGTTCAAATAAAATGTGCCATGTTCTATGTTGCTGAACATCAAGATGTAAATATGAAGAAATGAAAGCTGAAATTCTGATCTATTTCCTCAAATTCATCTTTTCATCTCAAAACCAGGGGTCTTCAATCTATAGTGAACACACAAAGCAATTATTTTGTTGTAAATATCTTCAAAAAGACACATACTGTACATTAAGACATTTAACTCTATAAATATTATGCACATACATTGTTTGAATTCTACCCCTAGCAGTAGGAAGACAACACGTACCTTTACCTGGATCAGGACCCATGGACTTACTTGATAAGAACTTATTATTCTCCATTAGCTGCAATAAAATTTTATCATAGGAACATCTCTGAAAGAGAAGATAATGGTTTTAAAATGCATGTGGCCATAAGATGGTAAAACAGTAAAGCCTTGCTAATGCAGAACTGGGACCTTATTGACCTTGAAACGTGCATTCTGTTCAGTGCGTGATGGTGCAATTAAACGTTTCTATGAAAATTCTAAGCCACATTCGTCATAATTTAATTACACCGAGTACAACTTAAATACAGCCATTGATTGTGGAGCACTCTTTCTAGAGAGCTCAAAAATAGTTCATATAGCCACTTCAGTTTAAGAAACTTCTTACAACCCAGCTTTTTAGAAATGCTTTTAAAACCAGTTGTGAGAGTAAACTCTGGATGCTATTAAAAACCATCATGTGTCATCTTATGCACAGTTGTTTTGAAATGTTGTCTGTTAGGTGTTGTTATTACATACTCTAATAGGAATTGCCTTTTGGATATGCCCTGATTCCCTATCAAAAATACGCTATACAACTTAAATCATTACTCAAATCAAAAAGGTGTTATGAAAAGACTGTGTTCTCCCTGCAGGCCTAAGTGCCCAAATCATATCATTTTATGTGAAACATATTTGTCCTGTCATGACAGCACGAACATCATATTAAATCTGGCCATTGCACCTAAATTATGGAATAATCTCCCCTTATATTTTCGCTTGGCCCCATCTGTGGAGAATTTGAATCTGTGGCATTTGAATTAAGGGAACCCTGAATACTTGAGATATGTGTTCTGATATCAATCAAACATTATTAATAATGTTGGTGTTTGTAGTGATGTTGGTGTGTGTGTGTGTGGCTTAGTGGTTAAGCACATTCGCCTCACACCTCCAGGGTTGGGGGTTCAACTCACCCTGTGTGTGTAGAGTTTGAATGTTCTCCCCGTGCTGTGGGGGTTTCCTCTGGGTACTCCGGTTTCCTCGCCTCGTCCAAAGACATGCACGGTAGGCGAATTGGCGTTTCCAATGTGTTTGTAGTGGGTTTGTGAATGTGTGTATGAGTTGTGTGTATCTTCAGTCGTCTTGCCAGTGGATCATGGCGGTCACCGGGAAGTGAGAGTGAGGCCGATGCTGCGCAAGTCTTCCTCACTATAATCCAATTCACGCACAAGTCGAGTTCCAGTTTGTGTTCTCCATAATGGAGGCAGAAATGGAAACTTCAGTCTTCGTCGAAATCTGCGGACAAACTCTTGTGTGTGTGTGTGTGTGTGTGTGTGTGTGTTGGTGGTTGTCATTTTACTGTTTTTGGATTTTCTGGTTGTGAAGCACTTTCATCAACTCTTTTGTTCTTAAATGTGCTATATAAATAAACTGAATTGAGATGAGTTGAGAATTCAATTCCGAATTTAGGACACTTGTATGTGTGCTGCTGAATTCAGAATTCAGAATGTCAGAATTATTTTTACAACGTCCAACTCAACATTTCTGATAATTTCACACAGTTGGGAATTCATCTAGGTAGAACATTATTCTTGATTGTCAAATCTTGTGAGGTTTCTGTACATCACTGTATTACCATACAAACCATCTTCATCTCCTCATTCTGACTGCCTTTACATGTAAACCTTTCACAGAAGTAGCTGAAGGTTGCATTAGAACATCAACATGAAGCAGTTAAACATTAATCAAACTTAAGTAAGTTATTACCTTAGTTACTAAGAACATGAGTAAATAAGTAAACA
>JAFFST010023625.1:29972-51460 GCA_022414735.1 Noturus placidus | reverse complement strand
TATATATATATATATATATATATATATATATATATATATATATATATATATATATATATATATAGCTATTCAGGCACAAGCAAGGTAAGGCAGGACTGCCGGGGAATCGGCATGGAACAGACATTATGCAAAGTGGTGGCATTAATATGCATAAGGAGCTGCTTTGTTATTCACCCGGGTGCTAAAGCAATATTGTTTGGAAGCACCAGGCGCACTCTTGTTACAGTTAGGGAATGTTATCTCTCTCTGTGCAAACACAACCCCTTCCTCTCCTCCTCTCTAGCCACTTTCAGAATGTTTAATTATCACACCGTCCCTAGAGCTTCACTTGTTTGGAGTACTGGATGCATGTTAAGTTGTTCCAAGACTTCTTGTAGTGAGAACCTCCACCGTGCGGGCTCTGACATGGTATCGCTCAACACTAGATGTTTATCCTGTCACGCAGTACACCGTAAGCGACTTCACATTGGTGAGCACGTCCAAAAACGTGTCCAGAATCAGAACGAGCGATACCGATTGCATCATCAGCTGCCTGGGACGCAGTGTGTTTGCAGAGAGTCCCTGGTCACGTTTCCACCCCGTCGTGGGAGGACGAAATGAAACTGATTGGTGGAAATGGACTGATGGCCTTGTGCCAATAGATGGTGAGGGCTGGAGGGAGGATTTCCCTGTCTCACGGCTTTGAGTCACTCCATCAGTGTTAACTCTAGTAACACTTGACCTTATCAAGTTCCCAAAAGAGTACCGGGTCCACCATCTCTACAGTACTGACAGCTTCATCAGTCCGAGTTCCATCAGCTTCGTCCCGCTGGTTGACAGTCGACGCCATGGGGCTGACGCGTCTAGGCAACTCTGTGACAAAACACAGCACCAAGTACAAAACAATCTAATATACAGATCTGCAAATGGCAAATATTTCCCAGAAATACCCATTGCTTCAATGAATCTAATCTGAGCAATGGCTTCTGGTCTCATCGTCATCTTACTGACCAAGAAACAAAGTCGTGCTGTTCTAGTTTCTCGCATCTGTTCGGTCAGACTTTGTTTTAGCGATGCAAAGACAAATAATATGACAGCGGTTTCGCAAGGAGTTGTTCCTATTCCAAGTGCTATAAAACAGATGTCAGACAGACAGCTTGGATTGTTCGGTGAGCTCTGCTGTGCTTCTGCAACATTACAGTCATCATCTGAAAAACACGATAGTTTATTAACTGTCTAGACTTGCCCAGGCTCTCTGTAAAGATACCTTAGGTAGATAATAGGCCGGTTTAACAAACACGGCTGCGAAGCGTCTGAAAGCTATGAATAGAAGTAGTAAACGTTTCATTTATCAGTTGAGTTAAAACTGAATAAGCACAGAACAGTTGATTTTAGATCGTCGGTGTGTTGGAGACAGTCTTCAATGGAAACAGAATCGAGTCTTTAAAAGGAATTCTCTCCCTTTTTCGCCTTTGGGGGAACCAGACTGTACTATATTGTAGAAAAATGTCACACATAGTATACAGTGACTCTTGAAGTTGATCCACAAGTCTGTTCAGAGTTTGACATAGTGAAGGGTCAGATGAGAAGTTCAGTAAATTGGTGTTATTACAGGATGTACTAAATCCGGGCTTTCACAGTTCAGCGCAGACGTGTGGGAAACGCAGCTCTTTGCCACGTCTACATCAGATATACCTTAAGGAGTCTTCTACTAACCTATAAGCAAATCCAGAGAACTTGTGTCTGAGGCTCTGAGATTAAAGCCGGCTTTTAGAACGTAATGTTAAGTATTAACAACACCATTTTGCCGTCGCAGTCGTGAATCTTCGGTCGTGACTGTACATCGGCGGTCTTAGAAGGCATTATGTGACGTGCTCACGTTACAGGTGATCGAATACAGCCAAATTTCGGGTAGTGCGAGAAATTTCTGATTCAAGTCTCTGCGCTTCAAGCGAGAGCACGGCCATGACGCTCGTCTAAAATCCACCGATAGAACGGCGGCATCGGATGACGCAAAACTCACGGGACAATTTTCGATTTGATGCAAATGGTGAACGAAACAAGCCAAGGGACAGAAACTCTCACTTTGAAGAACGTTTGTGTTTATGCGAGCCGGTTTTCTGCATCGCAGTGTTCGATGAAAGAAGGTCATTTCCTTTAATTGCAGAGGATCTTCACTGTATAATCTGCTATGGGTGAACAAATGGCATCGCACACTTGGTTACAGAATTGAGGATTTTATTGGGATCTTGTACAATGTGGCAAATAATCTTTAAAAGGTGGCTGTCTGTATGATGAGCATGCATACAAATACAAAGGAAAGCCAGCCTCAAATATAGCTGCTTAATGGTTCCAGCAAATATCACTGCCTTTGCTAATAAAACTTTCAGAAGAAGAAAATTAGCAATTCAATCCATCTCCCTGTTTCCCGCAATCGGATCTTGTGCACGCACACTTTTCTTAAGTGACCTTAACGCGGTGGCCTTTTCAGCGTTCTCCCCGACAGCGCTCCTAACTATTGGGAATGTTCTAATGGGGAGACTGAGCACGAAGGTGCTCTCCTGCAGCAGCAGCAGAATGCCATTGCCAGCGCCCAAGCCTAGGCAGTAATTGGTTCTGAGTAATTCTATCAGATTAGTATTAATAAGCTGTCGCTGCAGCGATCGAGATGACCTGCTCAGGCTCTCTGGCTTCTCAGAAACTTGCGTGAAGGTCAACTGTCAATCATGTCCCACGATATGATAATAAGTCTCTAAGGCCAAAATGAGGATGCTATTAGCCGTGGCAGAAACCGTTTAAATTAGAAGCTGTCATAACTCGAGGGTAGAACATTGTCGGGTGGGGGGTAAGCAAGATGGAGGTCGTGGAGAAAGAGTTCACATCAGCCAAACGCTGTGAGAAACGCAAGCGTGTAATTCTCTCTCACAGCCAGCATCTGGCTACCATTAAGTGTTAAACTGCCGCTCCCAAACCGGTCGTCGTGATACGATGTGTATCCTGATCAGAGCGAGAGCAATGTATTCGCTTGTTAATGATTCGAACCGAACTCAGAGTTTCTGGCAAGTCTGGGAAACGTCTTAATGAATTAACCAAACTGGTGGTGCTAAGTGGGGCTCGCTTCAGAGCTCTCGTGCTAAAGTCTTTTCGCCGTTTGGTGAGGACTGACAGGTGCAAGAGAAGGTTAAAGCTTCTCGAATTCCCCGTCTTCAAGATGTGTGTGTGCATATGTAAAGTGTGAAAATCAGACCAACTCCGAATCTCTAGGCCAATGTGCTACAGAAGCGATACAGGCCAAGAAAAGGTGAACATTTGGAACCTGATGTGATCTGTGCATGACTGGGCTCCCCTGATCGCTCCCACAAGGCCTGAACTGCAGGGGAGCCATTACATGCACATCGTTCTGATCCCATCACCGTAGCAACTGCAGTTTCCATGATGCAGAAACATCATGGGGTGTTTCCGAAGCACTTCTCTGTGCGCTCGCCTCATGAGCAGGAGCACTAATGCTCTGTTAGATCACTTCTGTCTTCTTTAAGTCGTACTGCATGGAATACTGTATTAAGAGTATTAAGAGCTGTGATCCCATAGTAAAGTAAAAAAAGAGGCAGGACTGTGGTGTCTTCTTCATTCTTCTTTTTCCCTGGAGTAGATGAACATGCACCGACTACTCTCCTCTCCTCGGCCAGCCGTTTTCGCTTCTAACCTCCTGCATGAATTTTAAAAAAAAAAACGCCCCGCCCGGTATCAGGAATCCGGTTACAATTCACACTGCTATCATCACACTAGTAAAGCTGTGAGAGTTCTGTTCCTCTCCAGGTGTTCTCACACTTCAGTCTTTCTCACACTCACACTCGATTTCACATAGGAGAACCACTTCTGTGGATCGATTGAGCAATTCTATACATCATGCTTTTGCACGCCAGTTTCCAAAACAGCAGATATCAGGCACATTCACTTGCTGTTTTTATTCTTTTCCTAGGAAGTAAGACTCACGCAAGCAGTCGCGCATATATATATATATATATATATATATACACACATACACATACATATATACATACACACACACACACACATATATGCACATATATACACATACACATATATACACACACATATACATACAGTACAAAACGTTTTAGGCACCATATTGTTTTTTTAGTACAAACTTTGTTACAGATTTTTTTATTTTATGACTTCTACATTATCGAGTCGGTACAAAAGACATTTTTGATTCCCAAACATAAGTTTTCCAGCTCAAAATAAAATGTTTGAATGTCATTAAAGATAGTAGCATATTACGTAATAGACGCTTTTCCAAAAAAAAATAAAACAAATAAAAAAATAAGACAGTGCAACAGTGAAAGTCTCGAGAAGAACCGTGTCTGGTTCTGCAACATGCTCAGTGAAACCTACACCTTATTTCTTATAAAACTGTACAAAGTAAACACTGTTTACTTCTCTGTACGATTTTTTATTTAAAATGTAGAAACATTTTTCATTTCATCATTTTGAAGGCACCTTTGCTCTACAGCATTTCTTTACATGTGCCTAAAACTTTTGCACAGTACTGTATATTATACACACACACACACACACACACACACACACACACACACAACCGGTCAAAAGTTTGTGAACACTAAATGTTAAAAATCGGTGTCATAGACTAAAATATAATCGCGCTGAAGTATTCGTTTCCTACATTAGAAAACTAACATTTTATTTACAACAAAAATATTTATTTTTAACGAACGACTCGGAGCGAAATATTCTAAAAAGCAGCCGATAAGAGTCCAGCGTCGGTGTGAACTCCTTAGGAGATTCTAGGTACAGCCCACTGCCTCGGCTTCCCAGCAGAGCGGACATGACTAGTATGTGACTGTTATAAAGACACACACAAGAACATAGCATTGCTACACAAGAAAATCGTAACACCCCTAATCCAGATCATCTGCTTTATCTCCTCGGAACTATTTGACGAGTGTGCGTGTATTCACACACACCCAAAACACACATGCACACACAGAGGACTGTGGTGATGCATCAGGCATCCACAGCATTGACATAATAAAGCTACAGAGTCCTGCTGAATCACTCAGTCTCTCTGGCCCGGGCCTGCTGCCCCAGTGCTGCCTGTCACCACTCTAAATGACGTCTTCGTCCAAAATTTACAGTCCTGTCAGGCGATCCCGGCCTAAAAGCGCCGACCCCACCAAATGAGATCAGTGTGTAGGTTTGACAAGAGAAAGTCAGACTCGAGCCTTCAGGACGACACGTGGGAATAAATACGAGCTGCACGACGTGTGTATCGTCACATGTCCACACCGTACCGGTGCGGTGTACAAGACGCTTCACTGGCTCGGAACGTTTCTTTTGTTGAATGTTTTTTGTTCGTTTCTGGGATCCTGATACAGCTCGAACATGGTGACTAAGCTTCAGCACGTGATCTCGCAGGCACAGCGGTCAAACATCTGTAGCTGCTTAAGTACAATACGCAGGAGACCTACTTGAGCCCCGGCTCGAATCGCAAATTGAACCTCGGTGTAAATAAAACTAACATGTACTCGGCACAGTTGTACTCTTTCCAAGCAAAATCTTTATAGAGCGGACATGGTTCGAAATGGCGTGCTGTATTCTACAAGGAGGCGGCGGAGAGGGAGAAACAGAGAGCTGTTAGATCCGTGGTAAATCCACGTAGCTGTGGCCTTGGATATGAAAGCCTCTTCTTGTTCAAAGAAAATTAAAAAAATTTTTTTTTTTTTTTTTAAAAGCCTGTAGTGAATACAAGGGTATGAAAAGGATAGGGTTATTTCTGAATGGCTGCTTTGTCTGCTTATGTGGGAATTTCTCGTCCGTATTATAGAAGCTATCGTGGCCTTTTTAATAAGACGACGTCTATGTCATGATTAAGTGAGATAATAAACCTGTAAAAGGTGTCTCTGTTGTGTAGATTTGTTTGGCGAACTCGAAGCCGGTATCTTACCTCAGGTTAAAGAATTCTGGAGCAGATGTAAATCAGCAGACGGCTTCGCCTCTCTTAAACGTTCCTTAGGGGAGAAATAAAAAGCAAGAAAGGAGGAAAAATATGATTACTTCCATGGTTTAGGGATTATGGACATATGGACATCGCTGAGCACCGGAGGGAGATGAGTAAACTTTTCCTCGTCCAGTTTGGCTACAGTAATTAACATTGTTTTCAGCAGGGATGCGACGTGTAATCGCAACAAGAACAGAAAAGTGGAAATGTTGCCTTTTACAGCCCATGAATCTTTTCTCGTCGACTCTTCCTTTTTCTGAGTTGGCTTTTTTTTTTTTTTTGCGCGTGTCCTGGCTCTGAGGAAACGCTTCATTAAAAAGGAATGCCCGTCTTTTTTAATTCCCCCGCCTTTTTATTTTTTAATACAGGGCAAACTGTAGCGAGAGTGAAAAGCCAGATTTCATCCTGGCTCGGGTTCGCCGGTCATGCTGGCTTCATTAGACCACAGGACTGCGGTGGGACGATGGAGCAAGAGAATACTACTGTGAATGAGGAGAACGGCAGGAGGAAGGGTGAGGTTAAGGGGAAAGAAAGAGAAACTGTTATAGAGAGTGCTGAAATGATGAAGCAAAAGACTGGGGCAAACGATGTATCTTTTCATTTCTCCATCTACACATTACTTTCTGTGGACTAAAAAGGGAAAAAAACTGAGACAAAAGTCATCTGAATCGCTTTATAGGCAACAAGATGCATGATCAAACCCACAAACAGTCACAGGTTTCACAGAGTGTACTGCCGACTACTCTGACCTCTCATCACATTTCCAGGTGGTCTATTTTTGTTTTAATGACTTAATGAACAATATATATATTTTTTTTTAAACCAGAAAATCCCCTAGCGTACATATGAGGATAGAGCAACGGTCCATGATTACAACATAAATAACAAAACATATACTGAACTGATATGTAACCGCAGAAATGTTTGGATTCTTAAGCAACCAGCTGTGCGAATACGTTTACTTCATATAACTGTGTATAGAGTCAGAAATCGCCACCTGGGAGTCCGGGTCATTTATGTTTATTCATTTAGCGGACACTTTTATCCAAAGTGACTTACACATGAGATACAAGCAAAGCGATATTATAACAAGCGGAGAATACAAGTAGTGCTACTGTACAAGATCTGTTCTAGAAAAGGAAAGTGCGCAGAGTCGAGGTGTAAGAGTTTTTTTGTTTTTTTTTTAAATAGGATAATGTGGGGTTGGCGTTTTAAGGGGTTGAGGTTGGAAGTTCATCCCACCACTGAGGGACAGTTAGGTTCTGGAAATGGACCTTGAGATACGCTGAGTAGGTACTACTAAGCATCGGTCATTTATCGATCGCAGATTGCGTGAGGGAACTTAAGCCTCAAAAAGTGTTGAGGTAGGGGGCGCTGTTCCAAATAAGGTCTTGTAGGTGAGCATCACGGCCTTGAATTTGATGCGGGTGGCTACAGGAAGCCAGTGGAAAGAGATGAAGACGGGTCTGACGTGGGTCCTTTTGGGCTGGTTGAAGACGAGGCGTACTGCTGCATTCTGAATCATCTGAAGGGGTTTGATGGAGCGGTCTGGTAGACCTGAGAGTAGTGCGTTACGGTAGTCCAGTTTTGATATGACAAGAACCTGGACTACAAACTGTGTAGCCTGTTCAGTGAGAAAGATTTTCAGTTTCGGTGAGATAGGGTCTGATTTTCTGGATGTTATACAGAATGAACTTACAGGACCGTGCAGTTGTTGAAAGGTGGTCTGTAAAGGTGAAGCGGTCATCAAAAGTCACCCCAAGGTTCCTGGCTGTCCTCCTTGGCTTGAGTGTGGTTGAGCAGAGTAATAATAAAAAAAGGACATGGAAAAAAACCGCAAATAATAATAATAATAATAATAATAATAATAATAATAATTCAGAAGTAGGGCCTATATGGTATATAATACTGAAAACAAATATTAAATACACTTTTATTAATGAACGACCAATTTATCGACAAGCAAAACAAATGGCCATTTTGTTTTTTATTGGCTCACAACACCATCATTCACAGCTAATTGTTCCTAAATCCTATACGGATTGGATTAGATTATAAGTGACCATAGGAGACATGAGTTTCTAGCGAGCTGCATTTTCTATGAACCCGGATGTTTGTGTCACGTGGTCATATGATCGCTCTTCATTCACAACATGGCGTCCAAGCCAGTACACCTCCACGAACCTGCGATTCTACGAACACAGAAATGAACTCAAAATCAAGCGAACGCCTCAATATTCCGAGCAGCTTGCAATTTTTCAAAATGGCCGCAGATTTCGGCCAAGACACATCATGTGACATCATCACAACGTGCATTCACGTCGAACACGAGTACAGCTAAAAGGTTTCATTTACCAACAAACATCACTGTGAAAGGCTGTGCAAAACAATTTTTATCCGATTGCGATTTTGCCGAAATCAAAGCACTTAATCCGAAAAGAAACTCTGCGAGATCCTGTACGCGGACTGGCCGAGTGATCATACACGTGGTGTTGGAGTAGAGAAGAGACTCTGGCTTTTATCTTAGTTTGGGGCGAACCAAGGTTGCAGCAACCATATGAAAGCACTGTTCATAATCACAAAGTGTTAAAAAGCCTATAAATCAGGAAGTGTTTAAGTATCTGGGGGAGGGTCACTGATGCACACTACGAGACTAAATATGGCAAGCACCAGCAGTCAAACATCTTTTTTTCTACCGCAAGGCAACATCTGCATAGAAAATTACAGATGTGTATCCGGACTAGACTAAAATGATCAGAAGTGTGCTGACTTTGGCAAAAAAATACATAGATAAAAAACCCAAACAAACTTAACAAAAAACCAGCAAGTAATTTGGACTGCAATGGTCTCGGAGGCAGACGGGGAAAAACACTGATACAGCCGAACCAGACTTAAATCAAATTACAGAGTAGCACCTGGAAATAGGAACTTTCCCCAGGACCAATGTAAATTTAATCCTGTCCAGAAAGGGCTCTAAATAATGTGCATCTTTTCCATCTAGTGTCCTTTCCCCTTCAGTGAACTGGCCTTAACGCTGGGTGAATTTTATTTGCGTTGCTGAAAAAGCAGAAAAACGTCTACAGCTAAACTGTAAATGTTGTCCTTCTGCACACATCAGTCAATTCTCTTCAGGATGAGGGGAGGAGGGGGGCTTTAGTTACAAAAGGATGAGAACCTCTGGACTAGAGTATACTGTTGCCAAAGAATTTTGATTGTGTCTCAATGCTTTTACACATGCATCTCTCTTGGCAGCAGACGTTTTACATGAAGTAACTGCAGTTCCTGCTGCTTTCAGGTCATCCTGCAAGTCTTTTTTCTTTTTTTTTGCGTGACTGCTGGCTTCTCTCTCAAGTTCCTTATTGTTAGTCTGGGAGTGAGTTTTGAAACCTTGAGTGGTGCACTTATTCCAGAACGATTAATTGTAGTACCATGAACTTTCCATATTATCTAAGTAATTGCCCTGAGAGGGATGTTTAAGGTATTGGTAGCTTTTTTCCATTCGAGTGTTTAATATTGTTGTCGTTGACAACTTTACTAAGCTCTTTCACCTTCACCATGATCGCTACTTGCTGCATGAAATCTTCCCAATCAATGGGAACATCTGTTATAATGGCATGAGATGCAGACTGAACAAGAACGTCTAGAGTTTTGCACAGTACCGTGTGTACACACACACACACACACACACACACACACACACACACACACACACACAGTTCCCTCCTTGGTAAATAGGAGCAAAGAAGGCAGTCATTATTGTTTAACCTTTTGATATTTTGTTTAAAAAATTCACAAAGATACACTGTACTCATGGATATCAAACAATTGCAAACAAAACACAGGTTTATTAAAACATAAATAAATAACAATAAAACATTTATATACATGTGTGCTACAATTATTGGCACCCCTATGAATTCATATGAGAAATATTTTTGAAGTATATTCACATTGATAGTTTACCTTTTTTTTAGTACACCTGGGTGAATAGAAACAGGAAATTGTTCAACCATGACTTCCTGTTTCACAGGGGTATAGATATGAGGCAGCACACAGGCCAAATTCCTTTATTCATTCATAACAATGGGTAAGAACGAGGAATATAGCTGTGATGTTGTTGAAGGTTGTTGAGCTTCACACAATGGGAAGTGTCTACAAGAAAATAGCACAAGCATTGAAAATGCCCATTTCACCATTAGGGTAATAATTAAGAAGTTCCATCAACTGGAAATGTTATGAATTAACCTGGAATTGGATATGTGTCTATATCGTCTCAACGCACTGTGAAGAGGACGGGTCGAGTGGATAAAACATCTCCAAGGATCACAGCTGGAGAATTGCAGAAGTTAGTTGTTTCTTGGGGTCAGAAAGTCTCCAAAACTACAATCTGAAGTCACCTACATCACCACAAGGTGTCTGGAAGGGGTTCAAGAAAAAAGCCTCAAGTTTCATCCAAAAACAAACTCGAGCGTCTTCAGTGTGCCGAAACTACTGGACCTTCAGATGAGATCGGGTTCGATGGTCAGATGAAACCAAAATAGACCTTTGTGGTAATAAACACCAGAGGTGGTTTTGGTGCACAGAGAGGTAGCCATATGGAAAAGTACCTCATGCCCACGGTTAAATATGGAGGTGGATCTTTAATGTTCTGGGGATGTTTTTCTGCCAGAGGACCTGGACATTTTGTTAGGATACATGGCATCATGGACTCTCAAATATCAACAGATATTAAATTAACCTGACTGAAAGCTTAAAATAGGACGTGGTTGGATCTTCCAGCAGGACAATGATCCAAAACATCATCAAAATCAAATCAAAAATGGATTACTGACCACAAAATCAAGGTCCTTCCATATCCATCCCAGTCCCCTGACCTGAACCCCATAGAAAACCTGTGGGGTGAACTGAAGAGGAGAGATCCCTTGCCATGTACTCTCCAACCTCATCAAGCTTTATAGCTTTATAAGAGTTATCTTGGCAAAAGGGACGTATTGACTAAAAGGGTACACATCTATATTTAACAAATATTTTTGGGATAAACCCGTGTTTTGTTTTCAATTGTTTGAAAGATCAAAAGGTTAAACAATAAAGACTAAAATAACGCTTTCACAGCCTCCTCTGCTCGTATTTATCAATGGTGACAATATTAGTGGAGGACACTGTGTGTGTGTCATATATATATATAAAATCTCAGTTACCAATATCTTTACATACACTTTTTGACCATTTTAGAAGCAACACTGAACTCGCATTAAATGTCCTGCTTTCATCATTTCAAAGTAACAAGATACAAACTTTTTCCACTCAACTATAATTAAGTAGTGCCACCCCTGAGTGTGCTCTTGCACCCGCTTTGCCACGCCACTGAGCATTGTGCTAATCCCCATCTTGAGTTCTGCCCTTGCCTTGATTAGAAACAGGGTCCATAAATCAGTGTCAGGAGACAGAAGGCCACCCACCAACGCCTAAGTGCCAGCGCTTCACTCTTCAGCGGAACAGCACTTGATTTGTTAATAGCGTACATAATGGCGCCATTTTCACAAGCCGCATTAAATCATAAGCGCTAGGCCCTGTGTGAGCATTAGAGCAAAAGAGGGGCATGGTGATACACAACTCTACTGGAGGGTTTTCATTTATTTATTTATTTATTTATTTATACTCCCTCAGAAGACTAAATTGGATTCTCGCTGCATTGTTTTCTAATTTGAAACATCCATCATTTATTATTAAAGGAAGAAAAGGAAGGCAGGCTCGCCTACGGCAGCCAATGCTCCACACCCTATTCCATCCAAACATCAAATAACCTCACACACACACACACACACACACACACACACACACTGCCCTTATCCTGAAACCACTCTTTTGCAGTTCATTTCTGTAGTGAGAACTGAAGGAGAGGCTGAAATTTATGTGCTGCTTCGAATGAACGGCTGATCATGGTGACGTGATCTACACGGGCAGAAAAGATGCCAGCGATTCGCTCATAACAATAATACATGGTCTCTAGTCTGTACCACCTCTCCAATAAAGAATAAATCCACTGGGTAAATTGCTCTGGTCTGGATTTGCGTTATAGAGGAGCGCCATACTGTTCCGTATTATCAGGATGCCGCAGCTAAGTGTCGCAATTAGGCCGCCCTTTTTCATGCAAATCCGCCTGACAGCACAACAATCAGCTCTCTCCAAGTCCACGTGCCTGCTCTGGCATTTGCTGCCGCTGCCCACATTTGCATTATTTATCATATCGGGATGAACGTGGGGCCACTGTGGGCCGCAGCGCCGGCTGATTAGTATGGCATTACATATGTTAAGCACAAACACGGGGGTCGTTCCCTTTTCCTCATGCGCCACTGCGGGCTGATGAACAAGAGAAAAGGAAGCTCTCATTTAATATCTCATTGCTCCAGAAAATCGAATATGAATGGGAAACGCTGAGGGAGGGAGTGAGGGCGCGACATTACGATCTAGTGTCTGGTTGTGTTCGTGTCTGTCCAGTTGAATGTGTGGACGAGTGTGAAGCTTACTATGAGATGATAGTAAGGACAGGTGGCGCTATAGCTTCATGACTCTCCATGCTCAAGAACAGAACAGGATGCACACCGTCGTCTACACACCCCTTATTTTTTCCTCGTGTGGTTCGTATGAAGTACATGGAGATGACTGCATGCTGTTTGCGCCACACACTGAAGACATTTCTGAAAGGAGCTATGTGCACTTGTATGCACCAACTAGCCCTCGTAAGAGCTGGAGTAAATTAAAGATTAAGTGTTGAAAAGAGAAAAAAATATGATAAAAGTCAACTAACCAGGAGTTTAATGAGCAAATAACTACATTGGATCCACCACTCTCTTCAGTAAAGCCTGATGAAGGCAACACTGAAGGAGATATATATATCTGAAGGAGAGAGAGAGAGAGAGAGAGAGAGAGAGGAAAGGTAGAAGCCCCATCCTTGCACCGTTAAAGCCTGATTTCTTTAAAAATGAAACAGGACCCTTAGTTAAAGCATCACCTCTGAAATCATGAATAAACATGAGGCTACCTCTGCATGTGTACATCACTCGCATATCACTAATAAAAACCTGCAGCAATTATCAATCGTACCACGCACAGACCAGTGACACACAAAAGGGAGGAGGATTCTTGTACTAAAATGGCTCCCGGAGATCTTTCACCTCTGGTGCTGAGCAAAACAAAAAAAAAAAGAAAAAAAATGCAAAAAACAGGTTTTTTTTTTTTAAATAAATAAAAAAATAAAAATAAAAAATAAATAAATAAATAATGACATTTGTGAAAATAATTAGAATATAAAAGCAATCTCATCTTGGATGCAGCCACCTCCCCCTCCAAGCAGTTTTCTTTCTCATTCAGAACTTATTCAACCTTCAGAATCTATTTTTTGCTATATGTGGGAGCACTTTGCCTTTCCAGACTGGTCATTTAACATGAAAGCGAGCGAGCAAGCAAGCGAGCGAGAGAGAGCGAGAGAGAGAGAAGGAGGGAGGGGCTTTACTGCAGGCTGTGGACGAGGTGAAATTGTACTTTACGTCCCGCACAGCTCGGTCCAGGGCAAATGACGTACTGACTCGAATGCCAGTTCTTTTAAAAAAAAAAAAAAAAAAAAAAAAAAACAATTAATAAAATAAAATGAAATAAAATATATGAATAAATAAGCGCGCATTGGAAAGCGGACATCTCGTTTACACGCTGAACGAAACGGAAAAGCCGGCTCAAGAAGAGGGAGAGATTTGGTTTAAGCAAATCACATCAACGCTTGCAAAAATAAATAAATAAACAAACAAACAAAAAAATTCTAAAAAAATGCCAATTTTTTATTTATGCCAAACTGAAAACACTGTTAACGCTTTAATTTAATGACGCATCAATATTTGATTGTGGTTGTCGAATACTACCGGTACAGATCCGTAAATAATTGACGAGCATGGCGGCATGGCATAATACTGACAGTAATTTATAGAGTAAGCATAGTTTCCTGCGCTGCTTGAAACGCCTCGGGCTAATTTTAAGCGAAACATATATACGCAGCGGATCCCTGAGACAACATGTATATTTCAGGTAAAACTGTGATTGGTATTCGTGTCGGTGTGTACGCGTGTCAGTATGGAGAGTAGTCTCTGCACTTAGCCACACATAGGAGAGTGGCTCGATGCAGTTCCAGCACAGTGCAGTAATTTCTTTGATCATTTTTAATGGTACTGTTCATTTCATGTGGGTGTGCTGCTTGTGCATATGTGTGCGTACACACACACACACACACACACACACACACCACCCTGCAGGTGTCATTTCACTCCTCCAGCTCTGGGATTAGTATGCGGCAGGCAATAAAGAGCTGGGTCATTACACTGCGCCGCACGCATCCATAATATCAACACACCAGCGTCATTACCTTTTCAAAAGGACACTACTGGCTCACTGTCTGCTCAAAGAAATGTTATGCGGAAGAGAAACGCCGATAGAAAGAGACGAGACTGAGATCAAAAAGTGAAATATACACGCAGAGAATTAAAGCTGCGAGATGAGAGGAAAATGAACACGGCAGGAACGGTTATATAATAGAAATGGCTTACGGATTCATATACACATATATACACACACACACACACACACATTATATATATATATATATATATATATATATATACATACATACACACACTCATGCACGGGGGGGCAAGACATCTATAAAACCACCTCCACAAACAAGTGATTAGACACGAATTAGAGTCTCGGAGCTTGAGAATGTTTTACAGTCAATAACACAGCCGCATCGCTGCTTAGCAGAGACGAGCAGGCTTGTTCGCAGACCATCCCCCCGTTCTTGATTTCCAAATACACTGAAACGATGTTCTGACCCGAACATCACCAGCTCATGCATGCAATTATCCAATCGGCCGACCTTACATATAGATACAGGTCAGGAGCCTTGCTTAACCTTCACGTCAAACGTCAAAATGGGGAGATGATGTGAACTGTACCAGTTTGAGTATTTCAGAAGATGCTGATCTGGGCTTTTCACACACACACATGGTCACTAGAATATATACAGAACGGTGCACAAAAAAAAAAAAAAAAAAATTCCAGCATGGCCAGACTGGCTCGAGTGGACAGGAAGCCTAGATTAACTCAAAATCGTCACTCTTTATAACCGTGGTGAGCAGAAAAGCATCTCAGAATGCACAGCCTTGAGGCGGAAGGGCTACGAGAAGGACACCACATTGAGTTCCACTCCTGTAAGTCAAGAACATGAATCTGAGGCTACAGTAGGAAACAAGATTGGTAAAAAATGGAAAAATCTTCAACTCTCCAGTGACACTGGAATAAGGGAGGGAGAGAGAGAGAGAGAGAGAGACAGAGAGAGAGAGAGAGAGAAAACTGAAAATATTAAACTACAAAAATGTTACCTTCATTTATATAGACTGAAGAGTTTTGGAAAAGGTCATCTTCTGAGAGCATCCAAAGAAGGTCCTTAAATAACCTTCAGAATTATAATAGGACATTCTTGGCCACAATGTTTGGCTTGAAACAGCCTTAAAATACCAAAAATATTCAATGTATTGTGTTTTGGAATTAAATGCTTCATATTTTGGTGAAATACTTAATATCCTGCCAATAATTCTCCCAGCAAAGACATTTCCCAACATCATCATCATCATCCACATAAAACTCGCTCTTACAGTGCATTCATTACTCCAATTAGCCTGCAGAGGGCAGAAAATAACATGCAGATGCCCATGGCTGGTAAGTGAAGTGAGGTTTTTTTTTCTTTTTGAGCATGCTTAACAGATGTGCGGGCAAATCTAGGCCTGGTTTAAGTGCAACAGGAGCATTCGCAGGCCAGAAGTGTGTGTCCACATGGACAACAGCTGGCGCTGAAAAATCAGGATGCTGCACGCTTGGCTAGAACCAAAAAGTTGGGCGAGTAGATTAATTAGACGGTCAGAGGTTAAGGAAACATAATCTGATATAACCGGCTGATTTGAAGTTGGCTTGGTGTAGTCATCAGACCAGGCTCGTGTCCAGAATCTTCTAACTCGACGCAGTCTTCGCTTAGCTTGAGTGAGTGGACCTCTCTGGAAGGATGCCTACAGTAGCTTTGTGTTGAAAATGCAGCCATACTGATATACAGCACAAGAATATGAAAAGAAAAAAAAAAAAGAAAAGAAAAAAGCCACATTTCCCATTTATTTCAAGATGATCATTATGGAAATATGCATCGATTTCTCTATGGTGATAAATGCAAGGCTATTCCAGAGGTAGACTAAACGGCCAAATGTTTGCAGATACTGGACTATCTCGCCCAGATGTGGTTTGTCCCCAAACTGGTGTCACAAAGCTGGAAGCGCAGAATTGTATACAATGTCTTTGTATGCTGGAGCTTTACAATTTCCCTTCACCGAGAAGCCCAAACCTGATCCAGCATGACAGCGCCGCTGTGCACAAAGCGAGCTACATGAAGACATGGTTTCCCAAGGTTGGAGTAGACGAACTGGAGTGTCCAGCACATCATTTTGGGATGAACTGGAAAGCTGACTATGCACCAGACCTCCACGTTTGACATCAGTACCTGAGCTCACTTACGCTTGTGGCTAAATGAACACACATCCCCACAGCCACGCTCCAATATCTAGTGGAAAGCCTTCCCAGAAGGGTGGAGCTTATTATAACAGCAAAGGAGGACTAAATCGGTGTTCATGCCTATAGGTTTGGAATGGCCACATATGGACGTGACATTCAGGTGTCCACATACTTCTGGCCGTACAGTGTAGCTCTTTGTAGATCATTCACCAGAATGCTGCTTGGCCCTGGGTGTTAAGTATGTAGTGGTTTAACAGCTGAAATAAAGAACTCTTGGTTGAATAATACATACTCATGGCTGGCAGGCCTAACGATTCCCTGAGCACCCGCGCAAAAAGATCCCACCGGCCTGATAAAAGGCCTCGCTTTCTGCAGCAAACGTGCTCATTTTCCACACGTGGGCCTCCAGTTCACTTTAATTGGCCTTTTCTTCAGCTTTGGACCTTAATTACTTTGTTCCTGGATTAAAGGCCTCAGACTGTTCAGACAAGGCTAGGGTCCTAACCTTTACCAGACTGCTCTCTTTTCTCTCTCTTACACACACACACACACACACACACACACACAGACACAAGTGGAGTGTGTATTAAAAGGAGGGGGAATGCAGCCTCAGGTCCAGCACGCGTTCCACACAGTGGACCGCTAACCTTTCCTTTGAGGCTGTCGACTCAAAAGGTCACTAAAAGATATACAGCTGATGCAGTTGTGAGACATCTGGAATATTGTCGATTTATGTGCATATTTCTCTCCGTGCCAAGAACAATAATAGCGTTGAAGTATAAAGCGGACCATTTGCAAGGCTCTGCTGTTTCTCATTAGGAATGTGGACTTTTAACTGAAGACTCTCAGGAGCAGAATACGAAGAATCAGAAGCGCGGGGAGAACAAAAGTCGATTGCTGTTGTTCAGCGACCGCTTAGAGCAGAAAACCTTGGACGGAGGTCTATGGCTGTTATAATCCGACAGGAAAGAACTCCGATCGGCAGTATAGGACATGCACAAAGAGAAAGATGTTCATTTCATTTTCAAATCTGACATAATAAAAGACTAAAATCATAACGTACACTGAAGGACATCGCGGACAGAATATTACACGTACGGTGCTTATTTTTCATTTCAACTTTCCAAAAGTTGTATGCAGCATATCTGGATGATCGTGTAATCGTAATTATGACTGTTTTACATCCTCTATTAATATTATGATTGTCTGGAATACTTTTAAGCTTATTCAGATAGTTTTGTACATGATCTCACCAAAAGTTTGTGGACACCTGACAATCGCACTAGTACGTGGTTCACGCACCAAACCGTTTCCATAAAGTTAGACGCACACAATTGAATAGTCTTTGTATAGCCACTGAACACCTTTGGGATGAACTGGAACGCCAACTGTGCCCCAGTCCTCCTCGCCTGACATCAGTGCCTGATCTCACCAATAGTCTTATCGCTGAATGGACACAAATCCTCACAGCCACGCCCCAAAATCTAGTAGAAAGCCTGCCTTCCCAGAAGAGTGGTGCTTATTATAACGGCAAAAGGGGACTATCTCCAGCTAACCTTATGCCCAAGGTTTTATTATGGGCACATACTGGTGTCATGGTCAGGTGTCCACATACTTTTAGCCAGATACGTAGATTCTACATTGTGTTTATTTCCTGTATTTAAAACACTTTCTCTCCTAAAACATGACAGAGTGCGCTTTTATAGTAAAACGGTTGGCATCGCGGTGTTGTGATGTGGCCCAACCCTCGAGTGGTTGATGAATTTCAAGTAACAGCACTTCCTGAAGTGTTTTTATTCCTCTTATACCACAGCAATTTTTCTATTATTTGTTACTGAAGGTCATGACTGAGCTTCAAATTCTATAGTTGAATGTCTACAAAACTAGTTCTGGATTTAACTTACATCGGAGCAGCTATAAAACAGCCGTTCCCTCACCAGCGTCGTGTGAAGTGACTAAAAACAAACCAAAAACGCAGCTTGAGAGAACGTCCGGAAGACTTTCCCATGTTGAAAAACTAGAGAATGTCCCCTGTTCAGACACTTCACCATATCAGTGATTATACGTTTTTAAAATCTGTTTATTAGCAGTTTCAGATTATTTGTAGCGCCCATCATGAGTTCCTGTGAACTTCCTATTTTACGGTTACTACAGAAACGATAACATATCAGCGTGTTAATATAAACCTCTGATTTGCAGCCGCACTACCGTCAGAGCCGTTGTTATGGACAACGGATTCAACACCTTCTGACCGATCAGAATCCAGAATTTAACTCTACGGCATTAAACGTTGTTTATTATTATTATTATTATTATTATTATTATTATTATTATTATTATTATTAAAATGAATGACAATTATGTATTGACGTAAAACGCTACACTTTGACAGGTTAGTCAGGATGTTTAAATAAGATTTTGCATCTGTAAGGACTGCGCAGTCATAAGACTACATGAATAATGCAATTTCAAGAAATGTATCCAACATATTTTGATGCAGTCCAGTGCTCCTGTTTCCAAAAGTGTAGAAGAAATATTTGTGGTGTTGTGTTATGCGGCTTGCCCCCTCCACCCACGACCGGTGTGGCCAGCAATGACTGATAGGCTAATCGATGTAGAGTCTAATCAGTCAGCTTAACTCTAATACCCTGGACAGGTTCACATCATTATCATGTCAGGCAACACACACTTTCAGGTGACAAGGAAAAAGGCTCAAAGATTAAAGTCAATCTAAGTGAAGGGGTCTCCACAGGTTTTTAAAGCTGTGGGCAACATAAAGAGATGCTTTATCTGATACACAGCCTGAATCAGAGCTGCAGAGAAAAAAAAAAAAAAAAACCCCAAACACACCACACAGACACACTCATCCATTAGCAGGTCTTAACTTTGGTTTGAGTTTGCTTTTGAATCGCCTTTAAACGCCCTACACGAACTGTTTACAGCTAGCAAATGATGCATGAAAAGGGAACCAGGTTTGCGTTTCAGCTTGAAAAGGGCTGGTTCAAGTTAGATCGTCACCTGTTGGATGCGGGAAAAAAAAAGAAAGAAAAAAAAAAAAAAACAACCACGTAACATGCCGTGATTTCGGTTAGAGAGAGCCGTACTATAAGCAAGTACCCGTCCTGAATTTAGTTCCTCCTCCTCTCAGGGTCGCACCGTTTATCCATTTACAGTTACAGTTAATGCTGCAGACCATCCCAAAATAAGTTAGTTCCTGCTCTCACTCATGTTATGGCAGCTATAAGCAGTCGTTCCATCACCAGCCTCTCTTTTTTTTCTCTCTCTCCTGAAATCAATATTACTGAGAAACCGCAAGAAGAAAAAGAAGAAGGTCTTCTGTCCTGAAGATGTCAGAAAACTTTTTAAAATTACAGCCTTAAGTCTGACTGTTACAAAGCGCTGATGCTGGAGACTCCTTCCATAAATGTTACACAAACATCTCGTTATAGAAAACGTCACCATATCAATGTTTGTTTTTTAGAACATAGGTTAAGCCAGGGTTTCCCCAACTAGGGGCTCACGGTGGCACTGCAGCAGGTTCATGAGACTTTGCTAGATATAGATTTTAGCAATATACAGTAATAATGTAATTAATTAAAAACCATCAACACGGTCGCATTTTACTGTAACCTCATAAGTAAAAAGTGTGAATGACTCACGGTTCATGTCACGAGCACGAGACAGCATTTTGTTAAAAGTAAATCACTGTACGCTAGCTAAATCATTCTTCATGGCTAAAAGTGTCATCTTTAGGTTTCAGTAAAGCAAGAGAAGGAACATCCAAGCTCAAATGATAGGACAACAGCACCAAAGTGGCTTCGGAAACCTTCAGCAAGTACAGCGCGGAATAGTTCAAACAACCCCAATTCCAAAAACGTTGGGACGCTGTGCAAAATAAATGTCAATTTTAAAAAACCAGAATGCAATGAATTGCAAACCTCATGAACCTGTGTGTGACTGACAATAGAACACTGAAAACATCAAATGTTTAAACGGAGTAAACATTTTAAGAAAAAAATGAAAAAGGTCATTTTGAGTTGGATGGCCGTAACACGTCTCAAAAATGTTGGGACGGGACAGTGAAAGGCTGGAACAGTAAATGTTACTAAAAAGAAACAGCTGGAGGAACATTTTGCAACTAATTAGGTTCATTGGCAACGGGTCAATCACATGATTGGGTATAAAAAAAAAAAAAGAGTATTTTAGAGTCTCTTTTATCTTAGACTCTTAGGCAGAGTCTCTCAGAAGTAACGATGGATGCATGGAATGGATCCATGCATCCATGGACAAGATGGACAAGTGACAAGGCCAAACCCTTTTCCAAGTATGTGGTAAAGTTTGAAGCAGCTTTCTAGTGAAAGTAAGAAGTCAGCTTTCTTAAAAAGGTACCCGGAAACCAAACTTTTAAACCTTACTGAGCCATAAAACCGAACAAGGCGAGGTTGTGTAGATTAAAACAGCAACAAGAGCTTTTTCAACAAGCAAAAGTTCACTTAATGACAACCTACGTAAGTAACATCAAGGGTACATGAAGCAAATAATTGAGGCATAAAAAACAAATAAAAATGTTTGAAGTCCCTGGAAAAGGAAACAAACATAAAAATATGAATTGTCGGGGAAAAAGAAATGAATCCCCAACCTACAGCCTACATTATGTGAAAACAAAATGGATGCAGATACTTCACCATGGTACTGAAAGTTCGGGATTTATCTCGCACCAGGGTACTGATAGTCCAGGATTTATCTCGTGCACAACACACAGCGGTAAATGCGCAGACACTGTGGGGCAATGTTGACTTGCTCAGCGAGAAAGCATGTTCCATAACGTTAAGGACAGCCTAGCGCCAATTAAAACACTGGCTCGAGAAAA